>CM029273.1:35175612-35250792 GCA_016920895.1 Vaccinium myrtillus | reverse complement strand
GGTTTGATTCACAGTTGACACTCATGATCATCCATGGTAAACAATTTGTGGCGGAGTTAGAAGTTTAGACTGAGGCCGGGGGCCGACTTAAGAAAAATATTTCTAATAAAAAATGCACTCAACGTATCGTGTAACTTGTGTAGTATATTATTATATATGATTTTTTTTTTTTGTCTACAATTACAACACCCATGTGTAATTATTTTCATCCATAAAAGAAATTGAGAAAAAATTTGTACATTACAACATAGAATTATTCTACAGATTTTAACTATATAAAATCAGAATTATTTAGATTTTTACATATTTTTATACTAATTATCTAAATAATAATGATATTATATAGTATAATGTTAGTAAACATCTTCATGAAAAAAATTTGGAGATGGACAATTATACATCCTCTCATGTAAACAATAGTATATTTTAGATTTTGTTGGTACTATAGTATATTTTAGATTTTGTTTGTAAAAAAATATAACGAAGGTCCACTCAAAATTTTATATCTGTATATGAGGATGATATTTTGTTGTTAATTTATGAATACCTATGGTTTGGTACCTTCGCATTATGAATCCTGCGTCTACCAATGTATATACGCGCATGATTATTTCGTATTTATTTACTATTATATATGTACATACATATAGATACCGATTCTATGATACCATTTTGGGCTCCTCGGATTGCCTAACCTACAAAAGCTAAGGGGCACATGTGTGGTGTCAACCAATACCATCCGATACTAGGTAGTCGAGATTGTAAAAAAATAGATAAAAAGGTGTTAGGGTTTCCCCATAATAAAGAGACTATCGTATCATAAAGCTGAATAGACGTGTGTTCCTTACGTTATTCTTGTCAGCTATGCTTATCACGTATATACCTATTATTATATATATACACATATTTATAGTTAGATTCTATCGTGGATCGAGTATTTCAATTTGGGTAGTAAACTATTTTAATGTCACGAATGTCTTAGAAACTATTAGTAGTATTTTATGAATTCAAACCCGGTCCTGAGACAAAGGCGCCGGCAAGATGGCCGTCTAGGCCGGGTACAAAAGATTTTGCCAGACTTAGGGGCCTACTAGGTGAAAGTTACACATTTTTTTCTAAAATATAAAACATATACCGCTATGTTATATATTGTGATTCGGCAAAAAGCAAATGAGAGAGGAATTTGGCTCAGCATCCATTGATTTTCACTAGGAAGCCACAGGTGAAACGTTTGTTCTTCATAGACTTGTTTTCCTTCAACTTTTTTCTTTTTACCAGCACATTCTTCCCATTTGCAAAAAGGGTTTTCGAATTTTCCGTAATGGTAATGGTTTACGCACGTGCATAGGGGTCGTTATTTCAGTGGCAAAACTTTCCAAGAATGACCACATTGTGCATTTTTTGTCAAAGGTTCGGTCTATTTTCGGCCCTCCCCCGCCATACTCCATTGATAGGGGATTTTTACCTTGGTTCTGTTATTAATGTCGTTCATACATGTTTTCATATCTCTCTTCCATCTTAGCTCATAATCATTTAATTTTGGTTAGGTGAGGGAGAAGATGAGGAAAGTAGAAGAGAGAAAACTGTTGACATTATTATAGTAAAAAGACCTATGAAGAGTAAATTAAAGTGGAAAAACTTGACATTGGGTTTACTTTTGAATTAATGTTTGAGAAAATATGATCTTCT
This sequence comes from Vaccinium myrtillus, assembly GCA_016920895.1. Taxonomy (NCBI): domain Eukaryota; kingdom Viridiplantae; phylum Streptophyta; class Magnoliopsida; order Ericales; family Ericaceae; genus Vaccinium; species Vaccinium myrtillus. The sequence continues at coordinate 35,249,103 of CM029273.1, read as the reverse complement.
TTGTTACTTCACCGATTCCTCTATACTAGACGTACGAAAAAATAAAAGTTTCTTACAAATTCATAGCGGCTCATTTTACAAGCTCGTTTTAGGCTCTGAAAAAATTTAGGTGGTCTTGTGTTAAGGTACTCAAAACTTTGGTCGAGTGTGCTCAAACTGAATCCATGAGTGCCTCCAACCCACCAAAGTATCCTAGCGATTTAAGGTTGTAACTGACAAACTGTAAGTCCTCTGATCTTGTATTCAACTCTTGTTTGCGACGCCTTATCATGTTGGAAATTGCTACAATACACACCTAATATTAGAAGTGTATACCATATGTACCTATTGTATGTTTCAGATTGTGTCACCTCATTGGCAATCGTAACATTTTTTAGTTTTTTGTAACTTTTCAGCAATATGATTCGTAATATTTTGGTGTGTCTCGTAACTTTTATAGAGGCGTGTATGATACACACTCAAATAAGGGGTGTGTATTGTATTTTTTTCCTATCATGTTTGATATTAATATGTGTTCGTGTATAATTGATACGTATACTGATTTAGACTCGCGGTTTGTCTTATAGTATTCCCTTTTAATAGAAAACTAGTTGAATGCTCCGTGCACGCACGGAGTTGTGCTCATGGTTTTCCATGTGGTGGTCGTACTCGTGGTCATATTTATGATGATTTGTCTATGTATTGTGGTGATAAGATTGTGAAAGAATGGATCTTCTTTCAACAAAAAAAAATAATGAAAATATCTTTAATTTGACACCGATATTATATATATTTAGTGAAAATTTTTAAGAATAGTATTTGAATTTTGAAGGGAAAGTGAGAATTAATTGTAAGTTTTTTTAATATGGAGATAGAAATGGAGAGGAGTGTTTATGAATGGGAATAATTTTCAAACTTTCGATTTGATTTAAAAATAGTATTTTGAGTCTTCAAAATTGAGTTTTGACGGCTTTGGGGTTGGAGATGCTCTAACTATCTTATTCTTATATCTGAAACTGTAGATGAGCAAATAAACAGAGGATATAGCAACAAAAAAAAAACCTTCCATTACAAGTAAATAAAAACATAGTAAACAAAAAAAGGAGATAAGAGAAAGGAGTAAAAACAGAACCAATTATTTTTTTTTTGAAAAGAACAAATAACACAGGCATACCACACAAATGAAATTACAAATAATCAAAAAAAACTCAAAGTTCTCACATTATTAACATCAAAGCTCTGTCATTCGATTTCTCAAATTAACGACAAGTGAGGAGAAATACTCAATTTGTCCTCAAGCAAGAAAAAACAAATAAGTGAGGCAGGTAAGAAAACAAGGGAAGAAAGGATGTCATTGGGGACCAAAAACTGAAGAAATCTACCTACTCTTAATCTTCAATATGTTCTTTGATTCTCAGAATTTTTTATTCTTCATCATCATCAAACAAACCTTCATACGGATGTCACACTTCTCCATCTTTGTCATCTCTATGAACAGCTCGTGGGTTTGAAAAGCAATAAGCCCATTCAAACCTCAACTTCTCTCAGAATCACAAAGTTCACCGTTTCAAAATTTGGAACCAAAAAAAAAAAAAACCCAAAAGAAGAACAAAACTAGAAACCCTGTAATCACAACAACATCATCTATCACAACGAAGGTAATATAAAATCACCTACCATCAAAGCTTCGTCTAAATTATTACTCTCGAACCTCCTTGGAATAGCATATTTCGCAGTTTAAGTCGCCACATCAAAACTACCACACACACACACACACACAAAAACCATTTCATACCCTTTTAATACGAGCAGAGCCTCAAAATTAAAATTAAAATCGAAGACTGAACATTTAACATCGACGAGAGTGGAGGCAAGTTTGGGCGGGAAGAGCAAGGATGAGAGAGATCTGAGTGTCAAAAGAGGAAATACTTCCTCGTAACGGGCTTCACCGTTTCCATACTGGTTTCCAAGTTCCTCAAGCAAAAAGGGGAAAGAAATGGGAAGTAATTGGATGCTATCATCTGTGGCGGTGAGTCCCCCTTGGTCTTGGGCCAGCTGTGCCAAAAACAAATAAAGAAACGTGAAGGTGAAGCAATTGGGCTTACAAGAGAACGTTAGTGAGTTCCCCTTTGGTCTTCGGCCACATGTGCAAAAAACAAAAATAGAAACGTGAAGCAATTGGCTTACAAGAAAAACTTTAACAATAAAACGGAAAACTGTGACTACCAAACACGGTTATGAAGCGAAATCCAAACAATAGGATTTCCTTTTAATATAGAAGGATAAATTCAGTTTTCATTTTGTTTAATATTCCCTTTTAGATTGATTATATATTTTGTTTCCAAAATTTCTCTTTCTTTTATCAGGTTTTTACAGATACATGAGGATGCAAAAAGTGAGGTGGCTGGGGTTGCTTGTTCAGCTTTTATTCATGCTTGCTGAATGCAGTCTCCATAATGGGTGAGAACCGTAGGAAGTAAAAAATAATTCGTATATATGATTTTATTGTACTATAATGTGTCATTACTTTTGTTACATTAAACACAGTATTCATTAAGTCTATATATTGTACAAGTGAAACTGCTCCTTCGGTTATTCACTTGGATGTGGCTTATTCATTTAAGCTCACAAAAATATTAAAATCATGTTTCATTTTATATTGGTTTGTAAATTAAGAGGAAAAAAAAATTAATTGAGGCAGTTGATCCAACGGTTATCGAAACGATGTGGGTTCAAAGAGGTATTGATACCCATGTTTATGGGTTGGGGTACGTAGGATAAATTTTGTCCCAACTTTATTTAGTCCATTGTGATGGACGGTGAGATTGACCTTACTAAAATATCATCTAATGCGACACATAATAATTGAATATGATAATTACTCATATAGTGTGAGTAAATGATGGAACATGGGAAATTTTGGGGTGGTCTTAGCAGTTAGCACGCATCCACGTGGTGCCCTGGCCCGACACCCATCAACACCACATATTTATGTAGGGCACACCGCTAAACGTATAAACTCCACAGAAATGGGTGGTGTTGAGGCACCAAGTGGTACTGTCCCAAAATCAATGAATAACAGTTTGACATGAGTGAACGTGTAAAGAGGCCGGCGAGGCCGGGCTCCTACCATAACAATATTTTTATAGTACTCCCTTTGTCACATATTGGTGGGACTCTTTCCTTTTTTTGATGTCTCAAAAAATTGTCTATAATTTTTAATTTATTAAATTTTTAATATTCAATATACATGTTGTTTGATAGATCTCAATTAGTTTTATTAAACAAAGTTGTTGGTATAAAAAAACATCATAGATTATAAGATATAAACAATTCTTTGAGATGTTCAAATAGGTAAAGAGACCCATCAATATGGGACGAAGGGAGTATTTTTTTTACTTTCATAATCAAGTTTTTACGGTGTGAGCAGACTTCCTCTTTAAAGGTTCTCCTTCCTAATTTGTACTTATTGTTCATTTTTTGGGACTCGGGGGAGGTGTTGTGCACCCCTCGGCCATTGGATCGAGTTTTGGATGGCTTTGATGCGTTCGGGAATTTTTTTTAATTTTGATTTTTTTAACCGCTAAAAAATCAAAACACATCCGAACCGTCCAAAACTCGATCCAACGGCCGAGGGGTGCACATCATGGTTGTGCATTACACCTCCCCGCTTCCCTTTTTTTTTACTCTACCACTGTATTCTGAGGCTTTGATGTCATGGACATGAAGCCTTTACTTAGACTCAGTTTTTATTAAGGTATTTTCAATATTTTTGATATTCTTGGTCTATAAGAGCATCCCCAATGGCATACTCAAAAAAAAAAATACTCAAATTTTGGTATTTTAGACACTAAAAAATGGCTCACAATGACATTTGGATAAATACTCAAAGTTAGCAACATTTTTTTATAAATACTCAAATTTTGGGATTTGGATACTCAAAACTACCAACATTTTCCCAATAATCAAACTTGGATACTCAAAACTATTAACATTTTCCCCTCTTTTGATTAAGGACAAAAATGAACCATTGTAGATTTTCAAATTGCTAACTTTAGAAACTCATTAAATGAATACTCAAAAACACTACAAGAAATTTGAGATACCCCAGCGCTTTTCCCACCAGCGCCTCCAAAAAACGCTGGAATTGAAGGTATATAGCAGCGCCTTGGAAAACCGTTTCTAGAAACGGGTCATTACCAGCGGGTATTGTGAACCGCTGGCAGATTCTTCAATTTCCCAACGGCCCAATTTAAGGCGCTGGCATAGACCTCAATTTCCCAGCGGCCAGACCTCAATTTCCCAGTGGTCCAATATGGCGTTGGCACAGCCCCAATAAATTAAACCTGGGAAACAATTGGCGGTTCCGATTACCCAACAAATTTAATTTTATTTAAAAAATGATGAAAAATAAAAAATGAATTTTTTAATAATAAAAATAAAAATTTTGATTTTTTAATTGATAGGTGAAAATTGAATTTTTGTAATTACATAATAAAACATTAGCTTTTTGTTTCTCTCCAATTTGCATACAACATACATGTAATGCCATTTGTTTCCCGCCCAATTATTTTGTGTTTCCCTCCATTTCTTCCCCCCTAAATCAGTATATCACGGAGAGAGAGAGACAGAGAGAGACACAAAGAGAGAGAAAATTAAAAATATTGAATTTTGACTTGCCATAATGAGGGAAAATAAAAATAAATTTTTGAATAAGAAATAGAATTAAATAAATGGATTTGACATAATAAGGAAAAAAAATGAGGGAAAATAAAAATAAATTTATGAATAAATTTTAATTAAATAAATGGACTTCCCATAAATAAATAATAAATAAAAAAACATATTTATTAAATAAATTGAGTTGCCAAATTCCATATTCCATAATAAGGAAAAAAAATTAGGGAATTAAAAATGAATTTATGAATAGAAAAAATGAAAAAATATAGGGGGGGAAATTAAATTTTGATAACAAAAAATATAAATTTTGAAATTTTGACTTAATAAGTAAAAAATACATTTTTATAAAATATATTTTATTTTATTTAAAAAATGAGGGAAAATAAAAAATGAACTTTTGAATAACAAAAATGAAAATTTTGTTTTTTGAATTGATAGGTCAACATTGAATTTTTGTAATTACATAATATGTATAAAATGTTGATTATATTATGCGTTAGCCACAAGATCGCAACACAATTATGACGATCTACACCGTTCATTTTGTTTGTCTTGCTATTTTAATCACTCTCACCAAATTTGAAGTCCATCGGGTATTGAAAGCCCTTTCATCGGGGACGTTGATTCATTATCAATCGACAATTTTTCTCCTTCGATCAGGTACGTAATGATAGCTAAATCACTTCTTTTTTTGCATGGAGGATATAATCACTCCCACTTACAATCTAGACGGTTCCGATTCAAAAAGAACTGCTCTGATGGCTGTCGAGTCATGCATTATAAGACATTATTGCTCTTAGATGCACCGAATGTGATCCGATTAGGTGGTTGCCGACATTTGATCGCCACTGTTTTTCGGGGAAAGTGATAGAATTGATAAGATATGAAATTGTATCGGTTTAGATTGAACATTTGAGAAATCGAGTATGCACTTGCCTTTTAATCCTATACATCGAAATTCCTTGGTTATAAACCAAGCTATTATGCTATAGGATAATGTACGCTAGCCACACGATCGCAACACAATTATGACGATCCAAACCGTTCAAATTGTTTGTATTGCTGTTTTAATCACTCTCGCCAAATTTGAAGTCTATCGGGTATTCAAAGCCCTTCCATCGGGACGTTGATTTATTGTAAACCAAGATTTTGCCTTATTCGATCAGGTACCTAATGATAATTAATTCACTTGATTTTTTGCACGGAGGATATAATCACTCTCACGTAAAACGTAGACGGTTCCGATTCAAAGTACGGCAATTTTTACCGTGATGAAATCTGTAATGCTCTCGGGCTTTATTTAAATGATATTGACTTGGTTGGAAAACGATGTCGTATGTGCAATACACCCGCAAACAATGTCATTTCCCACCTTTTTTTTCATTTTCACTTCTAATTTCCCTCCTCTTTTTTCCCTCGTTGTTCCCACTTCTAATTTCCCTCCTCTTTAGCTTGCCCACAACGTAGAAGCCCTAGCTTCACCGCTGCTGCGACGCTCTCACATCGCTTGACACCGTGAGGTTCGTGGGCATCCTCTAGATTTCTCTCTCGTTCTCTCCTTATTTTCCCTTCCACCCTGTTCTTTTGATTTTGGGATAGGCGTGGCGAAACCACAATTGACATCCATGACTGTGACTGTGTTTATGTCAGATTCGTTTGTTCACGTGATCATTTTTTGCCAATTTCCACTGGTTGCTAGTTGCTGCACTTGTTGGGTGAAGGTATTCACTTGAATACCCTGTGATTTTCTAATTTTATAGTATTATATAAAGAAATAGTTGGTAGTTTAGTACACATGTTACTTGATCTTTGAGCACTCTGTTTACAAGGGTTTGGAAACTAAGTTAATATTCAATGGAAAATCATTGGAGAAATTATTTGATCTTTGAGCACTCTGTTTACAAGACCACTATTGCTTGTATTACTCATGAACTGTTTGACAAAACTCCTCAACTAGAATAAAGTGTGGTAAAACAGGGCTTAAGTTCACAATATAGAAAAGGGTTTAGCAGAGTATGAATAAACACTGGAGCGAAAAAAATTGTGAAATGGTAGAACAAAAAATCTGGAGCATTACACGCCATGTATGTGTCCCCGTGTCCACTACGTGTGTCCGTGCTTCATGGGTGATAGCTTATTGCTAGAAATTTGGTGAAAGATGGGTGGAATCCCAAGTAAACATGCCTGCGTGACACAATTAGCAGTTCGTATCAAAATCCAACGGACTAGGAATCTAGGAGAAGAACTTATCGCCATGGTAGGGAATCTGTTTGATGTTGTAAAGTGTAAACTTAAACAAACTGCATATGCTTCTTGTCTCTTATACCTTATAATTCCCTAGTTTATGGAATATATAAGCTGTAACCTTACTTTCATTATTCGCAGCACCTGGGCAATTGTTCCAAAGTATCTCCTAAATCTTCTCTTTATCTCTTATTTGACAATATAATTGTTGTTCTCGGATGGGTAATTAAAGTCTTGGTGTGTGACGATTCCGTTGGATTTGGTGATCATGTCTAACGTAAAATTAAATGAGATTTGGTGATCATGTCTAACGTAAAATTAGAGAGCATGCTCCCAAGATTCAGAGGAGGTTAAAAAAAGATTTATCTAGCAAATTACCTTTATGTATAATAAGTTGGCTACATTTTTTTTCCGTCTATATTGTGTTGAACTGCTAAAGTGGTTAGTATCATGTGAAGTATTTTTTGTTTGCAAGCTTAAAGTGGTTAGTATCAGTCTATTAACTCACTAATGCAGGTACCAATCTTCATTATACCAGGTTGCAACCGATAACGGTTTCTTTATGGGATCAATTCAGTGAAATTGAGGCAGCTGCAATGGCGAACTTACCTGGAGCATTTCCAGTTGCGATAGGAATGCGGCTGAAAATATCAGACTACTATGGTAAGACTACAATCTAGCAAAACAAATTCGAGCCATTTACTTCATTATGGTAACATTCAGACAATCATTTCAAATACACAGGTATTAGATTGGCAACATGAAACAAACCAATCTTTATTTCCAACCCACCAATACCAGAGGCAACAAAGCTGCAAACATGGTAAGCGCACTTAGATGGCTGCTTCTCATACTTTTGACAACAGGTCATACTTTTGATATGTTTATTGAAGTGCTAATGCTGCTGTTGCCGGCAATGCTTCTATGCCTCTACTTGCTGTTGTCTTTGCCAATGTTCTTGCACATACTATCGCTCTGCTTTTAAGGATTTCCTGTTACCAATCAAGGTGCTGCTTTGCTGCTTATCTTTCTTATATCCAAATGCTGATATCATGTTCAGTGTTTAAATCCTAATGCAATTAGCGAGTGCTTGACAATGTTAAGAGTCTTTGTGCTCCTCTGGAATTGGATATATGTTAGCTGCTTCCTGATGTAGTTGCTTGAGTGTTGATTTCATTGGAATGGGTATCCATTTGCCGCTTGCTTTGCTGCTTCTCATGATGCTGTTTACTTCATGGTTACGTAATCTCATGGTGTTACTTCATGGTTCTCCAATCTCCTCAAAGATCATGATGTGTTTGTCATTCATGAAGTATGATGAAAGTTCTTTGATAGCACCTGTTTGGGATATTCCCTTCCCGTATTCAGTTTCTTGATTCTATTGCAACTTATTTGTTATTACTGCTGGTGATCATCTATTGCTTGTAATGACCATTTGCTGTAATCTTACAGGTAATGAGACATTATAGATCTTGTAACGCGTTAAAGCTTGCAATCCCTCTTATCAAAGCTTCCCAGCAAGCAGCCTTTGTAAGTTGTCTCAGTGCATCACTGAAATAACGTTTTAGATTTTTTTTTTTCCTTTCTAGCTAGTTGATCTTTTTCCTAATCCTGCCTTGCCCATCAAGAATTAGCTCTCATTTTGGTAGCCCCCTCCACTACTAGTAGTCTGAGGGTTAGAGACTCATAGACAAGTATTCCTTCCAATGCCCCTGTAGCCAAACCACAGGAACCACAACTAAGGATTTCTAGGCAAGACACCTTTTTCTCTTTAGTCCACATTCCTTGTCCTATACATGAGATGAATTTTGCCTGATTAGGATGTGACAACTTAGTTATTCAAGATGGTAATCTGTTGAAGTTACAAATTGTCCCAAAAGCTTAGATGTGAGGGCGCAACAATGTACAACATGCTGCTGATCAAAATAAAAAAAGCACACAATGCACAGAAAGCTATCAAACACTCTCCTTAATGTGTAACCATGTCTTGCCCGTGGAGACAGGAATAAAAATCCATAGAGCGAAATAGAATGCAAATGGAGGAATTTGAAACCAAGATCTCTCAGCTATTAGAAAATGGGTCCAGGAATGTACATCAACTGGGAGCTTTTCCAACAACATGATGTTTAGCATTTATGTCTCTTGCCTATACCAATCATATCCTTTAATACATAAATTACAGCAACACGCCTTTGAGTGGATGCTTGGGTAGTCATCCTTCATTCTAATTAATTCGATGAAATGCAGCATGAATACTAAAGAACTCATTGGTAGAACGTCTGGATGATAGAGGAATTGATTCTGGTTCGTGTTACGAGCTGTCCTTAGTCTTTACAATAGGGCAAGAAGTTTTGAATACGCAGCTTCTCCTTTTAACCTTCTTTGCAGTTTCTTAAATGAGGATTGGCTCACAGCCTCACACTACGGAATGTTTATCTTCATATTTGCCTCTACAGTTTTACATCGATGTTTCAATTCTGATAATGTTGGGTTGTTTTATGAATACTGCCTCTTACCACAATGCTCCCATATTATTGTTATGGTTTTCCTCGAATTGTTGCTGAAGCTCAATTATTTTATACACAGAACACAGAAAGAGATGAACCGCCGGAGGGATTTCGATCAACCCGTCATTTTGAAAGCTCTTTCATGAAGATCAAGGATGGCATCGTGAATTTTTGATAGCTTTTTTTTTTTTTCCCCCACTCAATTTAGCCTACAGACTTGTGCATTATGGTATTTCCGCACTATAATGAATATTTAATCTACTTTTGTATGTTCACAACGTTATGGAACATGCCTTCAATCTACTTGTGGTATTTTGTATGGATTATTAGTTTTTTTGATGAATAATGAATTTAGTTATAGTTCTTGGTAAAAAAAATATTGAACAAGTGTGTGGGCAAGTGAATGTAATTAATAATTAGTTTTTTTAAAAAAAAAAAAACTTTGTAACAGCGTTTGTAGCCGCCTACCCCAGCGGCTAAAAGCGTTGGTGAAATTGAGTCTACTTCAGCGTTTTTAAAGCACTGGTAAAACTTAGTCTACACCAGTGGTTGCAAAAGCGCTGGTAAAATATATGCTGTACCTACGCTTGCTAAAAAGCGCTGGTAAAAGGATACTGCAGCGCCTAGATGCCAGCGCTTTTTTCAAGCGCGGGTATAGACCTCACGGTCTATAGCAGTGCTTTTAGGCACCTTTGCCAATGCTTTTGGCCGCTGGGGTATCTCAGATTTCTTGTAGTGAAAGTGATGTGACAACATTTAAGTATTCACATTTGAGTATGTCATTAGTGATGCTCTAAGTTGCCAAATTAAATACAGAAAGCCTGAAATTTCAGCCTTACTAGAAGCCAACCTAAGGGGTGTTTGGCCGAATTCTGACACGGGCCCGGCCCACCACTTTCCGGGTCCAAGATATAGACCCCTCTAAGACTCGAAACAAAGATATCCAAATCCACCCTATGTTTCGTTGGGAAGCTGGTCATGCAACTTTTGATTCCGGCCTGAAATCACTTCATGTAGCACAAGTTGGATTTGATTCCACCCTATGTTTCTGATTTTGATTTTAGCAAATGAGTTCACCAGGTGCTAAAATCTGGGTTGATTTTAGGCTAAAATCAACCCAGATTTTAGCATCTGGTGAATTTATTTGCTAAAATCAGGATTGATTCTAGCAACTGTGTTGCTAAAATCATTTGAAAAACTCAGAATGACGAACAACTGGATATTTGGGCAATATCAAAACACCTATAAAACTGAATTGATTGGAAAAGGGCCGAAAAAAATTGATTTGGTTTGGTATTCATACTTGGTTTTATTACGGGCCGGTACAAAAAACAAATATTTATTACCACTAACTTCAATCATTCTTTTTAATTACCACTAACTCCATTAAGGTCAATAACTCTTTTTTGGGTTTAGGCACTTAGGGTGCACTTTCCGATTATAAGGTTTTAGTGGTTTAGATACTTTCATAGAGTTCCCTAGGATTTTAGGCACTTTCATAGGGTACCCTATGGTTTAGGTTTATGCACTTTCATAGGGTACCATAGGGTTTAGGTTTAGGCTGCACTTTTCTATTATAGAGTTTTTAGTGGTTTATTCACTTTCATGGATACCCTATGATATTAGACACTTTTATAGGGTACCCTAGGGTTTAGGTTTAGGCATTTTCATAGGGAACTTTGGGGTTTAGGTGGGGTAGAGAGAGAGAGAGAGAGAGAGAGAGAGAGAGAGAGAGAGAGAGAGAGAGAGGAGAGAGATCAACGAAATCCTCTGAACGGACTGACGCGCACATGGGACTAAAAGGGACTGACGCGTCTCTGTTACAAAATCTTTAATTCACTAAAATGTTATCAAAATTGTAATTCACAATAAAAGACTTTTACAATGCCAAGCTTTAAAATGAATAATTACTCTTCAATATTAAGGTCGGTATAATTACAACAAAACAAATTTGACAGAAAGTATGCAAAAAAAGTGACTACAGGAAAAAGCTTGTATTCAAAATCCGAATAGAGTAGTACGTAAATGTAAAACTACGTTTACAGAGATTGGATCATCTTATTTATTATTTGGAAAAGTTGAATTCAATAATTATCTCAGCATAGTATATGCAGGGCGTACGGACTCAGAGCCGGGTTTGGGCTAAAGCTGGTAAAGTCACCGCTTTAGGCCCCCAAATTTTGACTAATTTTTGGGGCGTCCAATTTTATAGGTCTGTGTAGTAGTTATGCTTTCAAATGACTTATTTATGAAAGTTTTTTGTTTTCCTAAGTAGTTTTAAGTTTTAACTACGATATATTGAGGGTTAAGGGTCCAATTTGAAAAAAATCGCTTTAGGCCCCCTAAATATCAGAGCCGGCCTTGCGTACGGTTTAGTTCGTAACCAGGGTAATAAACTGAGGCTAATGGTCCGTTTGTTTGACGCACCTAATGATGAAAGATTATACTCTTAGAATTCCATTATCCTAATGACGAAGTGATCAATAATACTACGCCCGGCGATATATAAACCCTTATAATATTGTACTCCCTCCGTCCCAAAAAGTTTGGCCTACTTATAAATTACAAAATTTTATAAACAATATACAATGTTACCCAAAACTTGTAATTTTTTAAGTTTGCCCTTCATTAGTTGACTCTAATAAAATAGGAGTTAATCAAATTTTGAATTTAAATTGTTTTCAAGAAAGCAAAAAATCTTGTCGCCAATGTAATCAGAGAGCTTTTTCAAATTTTAAAACGCACTTTTAATTAACCTTAAAATTTTCAATTATTCTTCTTTCGGTCTCATTGTTTTGATTGTTAGAAACATCTCATCGGCAGAAATGGAATTTATCGACTTTCCTTTGTTGAAAATTTTAAATTGGTCCTATATTTTGGGACAGCCAAAAAAAAAAAAAAGTAGGCCAAACTTTTTGGGACGGAGGGAGTACTAAACAAACACTATGTGAAATCAGGGTAATAAACTGAGGCTAATGGTCCGTTTGTCTCCGTTTGTGACGCAACTAATAAAGATGAAAGATTATACTCTTATAATTTCATCATACTAATGACGAAGGGATCAATAATGCTACGCCCGACAATACATAAGCCCCTATAATATTGTACTAAACAAACACTATGTGAAATCATATACTCGAGAATTATTCAAATCCTTTCCGCAAACCTTTGAAAAAATATTGGAATGTCAGTTTCAATCAAATACATATCCAGTGAAACAAAAGCATCATTTCCTCTAAACAAAGTTCCCTTGACTTTACTTTATACATAATTATATTGGCTAAGCGTTAGATTGAAAGGTCTACTATTGGAATGTAATCTTATTTACTTAAAAGAAAAGATTGAAAGGTATTGTGAGCATGAAAAAATATTGGAAGGTCAGTTCTTAGACTATCCATTTAATAAAACTACTCAATTCAGAAACAAATTGTTGATAGGATCCCAAAGTACTGAAACTTGGTTTTAAATACCCGCCGTTATGTAACGGTTTTTGGCTTCTCCGCTCAGATACTATTACACCCTGGTATACCGATGAGAGGGAAAAATCGCATGCGTATTGGCCGGTTCCCGTTACGTATCGGTCTGTATCTGATTCACGGACTAGTTCACGACCGTTATGGCCGATACTCGACCGCACCGGTTATTTAAACAAATTTAAAATTATTTTTTTATCAAAAAATGATTTTTAGAAACTCACAACTGGTACACCCGATTCCTGTTACGTAACGTTCGATACTACCAAAACTGTTACACCAAAACCGTTACCGTTACGTATTGCAAAACAGGTATTTAAAACCTTGACTGAAAGGCCCAGAATATCACTTTTACCAAATAGTCCAAAGCCGGCTCTGATAACAGTGGTTGTTTCTTGTTCTCCTCTTTTTCCTTTTTCACCTCTTATATGTGCTAGGTACACTTGAAGAGCGGACCTGGCAGATCTTGTAGGTTAGGATCTTGTAAGTCTGATTGTGGAGTGAAGGTTATGGGTTTGCGTGACAAAAACACCCTCTCTGCTTGTAGAGACAAAACTGCGTATATTAATTCACTCCCAAATTCTGCATGTACGGAAGCCAAATTGACTGGCATTGGTAGGCCCAGGGCCAATTTGCTACAAAAATTTCATTTTCAAATCTAGTTGATGCAGTATGTCGCTCGTACCAAGAAAATATTATGAAGCTATCAAGAAAATATTATGACGCAAAATATATCATACCACACAGCCAGAGCCAGCTTAGAGAGGAATCGGAAGAAGCATCCGCTTTTGGTCCCCAAAATTTTGGGACGATAAAATTTTGAAATATAACATAATTTTGAAATATAAAATACATTCATCACTGTTTCACTAATTTAATTTGAAATATAACATAATCGGAAAACAATCTCTAAGTGACCCTTATTGCAGTTGATTTAATTCTTTTGTTACAAAGATTAAAAATCAAATAGTCAAACGAACTATCATAATTCTATAATTTTTTTAAAATGTAGTTAAGAAAAGGATCTATTTTTTTTTCATATAAATTCTTCCAAAGATATGGGTCTTGTGAGCATACTTTATTATTTTGAAATTTTGTCATCTGTTTACGTAAACATTATCTTGTAATAGTTTTTGTTTTCAAAATACTAAGGGCCCCAACACTGGCGGCTCCACCCTATGGGGTGGATGGTCACATGACCACCCTAAAAAAAAAATTGTACTAATAATACATGTAAAAATTTGTACAAATTTTAGGTTAGTTCATGTTTTGAACACCCAGCCGAAATATGAATAACACTTAGTGCAAAATTAAATGAACACTCACCAACAAATCAGTCTACTTTGAACAACCTAAATTACCGTGGAAAAAAAAAACCTAAATTACATCCCGTTATAGCCCAATCATCGGTGACACCACATATAAGAAAATGTGGTCAATTGAACACGCTTTTTTATTTTGTTGTTATATTGCATCTAGTAATTTTATCTAATATTTTGTTTGACCACTTAGTCCTATACTATAACCAGAACACACTGCAATTCAATTGATTTACAATTGAATACTTAATATACCATCTCAAAACAAGATAGACATGTTAATGACAAAAAAATGGCGAGGGAAAATATCTATTGGTATCGTTATGGTGTAGTTTTTCTTAGAGCAGACAATCCAAAAATAAAAACATATGTTTAAAAGGATCCGTGCAAACGTATTTGCTACATAATTTCCTAAAAAAAAAAAAACATATTTATGCTCCTGTTTGATTTTGCTTTGGTAAAAATAAAAAAATAAACTGAAAACAACTACAACGTTTTACGTGTTTTTGTATTTTTGAGGTCGCATTATACACACTAGTATATGAAATTTTGTGAAGATACGACTGATTGGTTAAGCTAGTAGAGTTAAATGTAATTTTTGAACACCCTGTTAAAAATTCCTGGAGCCGCCACTGGGCCTCAAGTTGGGAGTTCGATTAAGGGCTCCAAAAGTTTTGAGCTGGCACGACACACAGCTCATTGATATACTAGTTCACATTGTTTAGAAATAAATTTGTTTGTCAAGCAATATTACGACACTTAGTATATCATATTACATCTCGTTGATTTACTAGTTCACATTGACAAGAAATAAATTTAATTATGAAGAGAATATTATGACACGATTGTTCTTTTTCGGCTTTCTTTCGTAGGTCAATTTTCTTTGTGATCATTGCATAAATTAACTAGTCCCTTTAGGAGCAGATTAAGGAAGACTGGCTAGACATTAAGGTTGACCAATATTTATGGAACGGGAGATGATGCTGTCCATTCGAGGTCAACATGGTTGCTGGGCCGATCACAGCCGTCCATGATCGGCCATGGACGGCTCAAGGTGTGTTTAAACTAACTTTTTTTTAACTATTATATTGTCATTGTTGTTCTGGTTGTTTATCCAGAATTTTCGTAATTCGCATCATATTTATTTTTTCAATCACTCATCTCGAGAGAAATTAATCTAAAACCATGCAAATTTCACAAAAAGTTCATAAAGACGAAAAAGTACTGTGAAATAGATCAGTTTTTAGTGTCTTTTATTGTAATTTTATTTTTTGTCTAATGTGAACTTTTTGAGCTTTTAACTTTTCCATATATGATTTTCGCATTTCTGATTCCTTTCATTGGGACGAATGATTAATTCCAAAACTTTTTAGAATAGACTAACCAAATAACACTAACATTAAGAATACCCACTGTCATCAGGGAAAAATAGCGTAACCAAAACCAATGTTCTATTCTATACATTGCTAGGCGCTAGTTGGGTATAAAAGGGACGCTAACGCCTAGGGAGGGACTGGCTAGCGCCTAGGTAAGGACTAGGTTCCAATCCATTGCCTAATCTAGGCATTGGACCACCGCCTAGTGCTTAGGCGGAGACAAGTGAGCTTAGGCTGGACCGTTCCAAACACTTAAAAATTGTTCCGGTAACCTCTCTCTCTCTCTCTCTCTCTAAAATCTGGACCGTTCCATACACTTAAAAATTGTTCCGGTAACCGAGCGTGTTAGTGTTACAAAATCTTTAATTCACTAAAATGCCATCAAAATCGTCATCCACAATAAAAAACTTTTACAATTCCAATCATTGAAATGAATAATTACTCTTCAATATTAAGGTCGGCAAAATTACGACACCACAAATTTGACAGAAAGTATGCAAAAAAAGGTGACTACAGGAAAAAGCTTGTATTCAAAATCCGAATAGAGTAGTACGTAATTGTATAACTACTTGGATCATCTTTAGTTCGTAACCAGGGTAATAAATTGAGGCTAATGGTCTGTTTGTCTCCGTTTGTCTGACGCAACTAATAATGATTAAAGATTATACTCTTATAATTTCATCATACTAATGACGAAGGGATCAATAATGTTACGGCCGGCGATATATAAGCCCCTATAATATTGTACTAAACAAACACTATGTGAAATCATATACCCGAGAATTATTCAAATCCATTTAATAAAACAAAAGCATCATTTCCTCTAAACAAAGTTCCCTTGACTTTACTTTATACATAATTATATTGGCTAAGCGTTAGATTGAAAGGTCTACTCTTCGAATGTAATCTTATTTACTTTAAAAGAAAAGATTGAAAGGTATTGTGAGCATGAAAAAATATTGGAAGGTCAGTTCTTAGACTATCCATTTAATAAAACTACTCAATTCAGAAACAAATTGTTGATGGGATCCCAAGGTACTGAAACTTGGTTTTAAATATCGGCTGTTACGTACCGTATCGGCCGTTATGTAATGGTTTTTGGCCTCTCCGCTCCGATACTGTTACACCCCAGTATACCGGTGTGGGAAAAATCGCATGCGTATTGGCTGGTTCCCGTTACGTATCGGTCTGTATCTGATTCACGGACTGGTTCACAGACGTTATGGCCGATTCTCGACCGCACCGGTTATTTAAGCAAATTTAAAATTAGAATCCGACTATGTGTACGCACATTTGTGCACGGATCATGGACGTACACCATGCGGGGGCCCCACCGCGGGCCCCAAAAAAATTTCAAAAAAATACCATAAATTTTAAAAATTATTTTAGGGGTCCCGTAAAAAATCAGCTCAATTGGATATCGGCAAGTATGTTTTCTAGATTCACGTACAGGGACGAATTAGAATTATTTTGGGGCCCGCAGTGGGGCCCCGCGTGCACGTACGTGCATGATCCGTACGTTTTGTACGTGCACACAGTTTTTTCGCTCTGATAATAGTGGTTGTTTCTTGTTCCCCTCTTTTTCCTTTTTCACCTCTTATATGTGCTAGGCACACTTGAAGAGCGGACCTAGCGGATCTTGTATGTCTGATTGTGGAGTGAAGGTTACGGGTTTGCGTGACAAAAACACCCTCTCTGCTTGTAGAGACTAGACTGCATATATTAATTCACTCCTAAATCCCGCATGTGTAGGGAAGCCAAAATTAAAGCAATAAACTAGTATATTTTGGTTTATTTTCGGCTTTATTAAAAAAATATTACTTTTGACCATAATTTTATACTCTTTGGATTCGTCTTGGTGAGACGAATCTATAAAACACAAAAACATGACACAAACTAACAAATGCAAAAAAAAATTGAATAAGGACAAAACCAAAAAACCAGTTTTCGGTTTTTTTGCCAAAGCACTGTCGCTTGTACCAAGAAAATATTATGAAGCTATCAAAAAAATATTATGACGCAAAGGCTCCTTTGGCAAAAAAATGCAGAAGTGGTTTTTTGGTTGTCTTTATTCAAATTTTTTTTGCATTTGTTAGTTTTGCGTCAAGTTTTCGTGGTTTATGGATTCGTCTTCGAGACAAATCCAACAAGTATAAAATTATGGTCAAAGGTAATATTTTTTTAATAAAGCCGAAAATAAACCAGTTTATTGGTTTAATTTTGGCTTTATTCAAAAAAAAAAAAATAGTTTCGGCCATAATTTTATACTCTTTGGATTCGACTCGTCGAGGCGAATCCATAAACCACGAAAACTTGACGCGAAACTAACAAATGCAAAAAAAAATTGAATAAAGAAGAAACGAAAAACCAAAAATCATTGTTTTCTTTTTGCCAAAGGAATCATACCACACAGCTCATTGATATACTAGTTCACATTGTTTAGAAATAAATTTTTCTATCAGGAAATATTACGACACTTTAGTATTCATAGGAGCAGATTAAGGAAGACTGGCTAGACATTAAGGTTGACCAAATATTTATGGAACGGAGATGGTGTTGTCCCTTCGAGGCCAATATGATTGCTGGGCCGATCATGGCCGTCCGTGATTGCCCATGGATGGCTGAAGGTGTGTTTAAACTAACTTTTTTTTTTACTATTATATTGTCATTGTTGTTCTAGTTGTTTATTCATTCTTTATATTATCAGAAAATATCCTTCCTGTGACATCCCTCAAGTGTGACATCCCTCAAGTGTTGAGTCCCACATCGAGGAAAAAAGAAAAATCATGGTGTATATAATGAATCGCAAACAGTTACTAGATAACTTGAGGTTAACCTTTTGAGCAATCTGATTAGGCTAAAATTGGGACGGAGGGAGTACTATTTTTGTTGGTAACCGGAAAAAAAATTTCAATGCCAAGCGAGCACGGCCACGTGGTGCCGAGCTCACATCTAGGCCGTCTGAAAGTGTTTGGGACGGCCTAGTTTCTCCCTGTCTCCCTCTCTCTCTCTCTCACTCACTCACTCTCTCTCTTTAAAATTTGGACCGTCCCAAACACTTAAAAATTGTTCCGGTAACCGAGCATGTTAGTATTACAAAATCTTTAATTCACTTAAATGCTACTATCAAAATCGTCATCCACAATAAAAAAAAACTTTTACAATTCCAAGCTTTGAAATGAACAATTACTCTTCAATATTAAGGTCGGCATAATTACAACACCACAAATTTGACAGAAAGTAAGCAAAAATAGGTGACTACAGGAAAAAGCTTGTATTCAAAATCCGAAGAGAGTAGTAAATGTATAACTACGTTTACAGAGATTGGATCATCATATTTATTATTTGGCAGAAAGTAAGCAAAAATAGGTGACTACAGGAAAAAGCTTGTATTCAAAATCCGAAGAGAGTAGTAAATGTATAAGTACGTCTACAGAGATTGGATCATCTTATTTATTATTTGGCAAAGTTGATCGAATTCAATAATTATCTAAGCATAGCATATGCGGGGGGCGTATGGTTTAGTTCGTAACCAGGGTAATAAACTGAGGCTAATGGTCCATTTGTCTGACGCAACTAATAATGATGAAAGATTATAATTCCATCATCCTAATGACGAAGGGATCAATAATACTACGCCCTGCGATATATAAGCCCCTATAATATTGTACTAAACAAAAACTATGTGAAATCAACGTAATAAATTAACTGAGACTAATGGTCCGTTTGTCTGACGCAACTAATAGTGATTAAAGATTATACTCTTATAATTTCATCATACTAATGACGAAGGGATCAATAATGCTACGCCCGGCGATATATAAGCCCCTATAATATTGTACTAAACAAACACTATGTGAAATCATATACCCGAGAATTATTCAAATCCTTTCCGCAAACCTTCGAAAAAATATTGGAAGGTCAGTTTCAATCAAATACTCATATCAAGAAAATATTACGAAGCTATCAAGAAAACAAATATGTCACATTGTTTAGAAATAAATTTTTCTATCAAGAAAAATATTACGACGCTTAGTATTCATAGGAGCAGATTAAGGAAGACTGGCTAGACATTAAGGTTGACCAAATATTTATGGAATGGGAGATGGTGTTGTCCCTTCGAGGTTAACATGGTTGCTGAGCCGATCACGGCCGTCTATGATCGGTCATGGACGGCTCAAGGTGTATTTAAACTAACTTTTTTTTTACTATTATATTGTCATTGTTGTTCTGGTTGTTTATCCAGAATTTTCGTAATTCACATCATATTTCTTTTTTCAATCACGCATCTCGAGAGAAATTAATCTAAAACTATGCAAATATCACAAAAAGATCATAAAGACGAAAAAGTACTGTGAAATAGAACAGTTTTTAGTGTCTTTTATTGTAATTCTTTTTTGTCTAACGTGAACTTTTTGAGCTTTTAACTTTTCCCTTCATGTTTTTTTGTTTTTCTGATTCTTTTCATTGAGACGAATAATAAATTCCAAAAATCACTTACATTAATACTCTCTCCGTTCCAATTTCTTGGTTCCTCTTTCCATTTTGGGATGTCCCAAAATATATGTCTCATTTCTTAAAACATCCATCAAAATAGGTTCACTTTCTAGTTTTACCCAGCAAAAGTATTTTTTTCATCTCAATTGGTTTGTCAATTATCTTTTATTTTATAACGGTTTTTATAATTTTGAAAACTTTGTATAGTAAAACTAAGGGAGAGTTGCTATAGGGTCCATTATAGCTATTTCCTAACACTTGTAGTTCACATGACTTTTTCCTAAGACATCCAGTCCACTCATGCATCTAAAATACAACTATACCCCTCCAGACTCAAACTTCTCCCCTGTCCCTTCACATCCCTCTCTCTCTAAAAACACATTTGTTTCTTCCGACCCTCTCAACTTCTTTTCGTCGCCTTCTTCCCTCGCCGATCACCAGAACCGATCGCCATCACCGCCACCGGAATTGATCGCCATCACCGCCACCGGAATCGATCGCCATCACTACCACCATCGTCGCCGTTCACTGCAACCGGCGTTTCAGGATCAGATCTAGAACCACCACCCCCGCTGATCGCCATCACCACCACTGGAACAGATCGCCATCCGACTTCTCTTCATCGCCTTCTTCCCTCGCCGATCACCAGAACCGATCGCCATCACCACCACCAGAATCGATCGCCATCACCGCCACCGAAATCGATCGCCAACACTACCACCATCGTCGCCGTTCACTGCAACCGGCGTTTCAGGATCATATCCCGAACCACCACCCCCGCCGATCGCCATCACCACCACTGGAACCGATCGTCATCCGAACCTCCGACGCTGGTTTAAAAAATGAAGACGCTACCACTGCTGCCGTCTTATTAAGAAGAAGATCGATATTATCCATTTTGAAATGTTGTTATCTTAAATAGCGTCCAGATAATCACATCTTATGAGTTTAGATAACCACCTCTTTTGAGTCCAGATAACCACCTCCATTTTGAAAAGTGGTTTTTTTGTTTTATTCAATTTTCAGTAAAATTTCTAGTAAAATTTTATGTTAAAAGCAGAGGGTTTGTGCTGCTACCTTGTAGTGCTTGGGTGGTTGAGGACTTGATACCAAGTAAGTTTTTTAAACAAAAATATGCCCAGATAACCACATCTTATGAGTACAGATAATCACCTCTTGCGAATCAAGATAACCACATTTTGTGTGTCCAGATAACCACCTCTTGCGATTCAAGATATGGTTATCTGCGCCGGCGACTTTTCCGGAGCAGTCCAATTTTCCGGCAACTTTTCCGGCGTGGGTGAAATTTCTTGCGAACTTTTCCGGCGCCGACGAACCTTTCCGGCGAACTTCCCGTCACCGGTAAAATTCCGGCAAGAGTATGTTATGTATTAAATTTAATGTGAGGGTATATTTGTCTATTAAAAATGGAGAGTGGACCTTACACCTTAGAAATTGCAAAAAGGTGGGCCCAGTTTTTTAAAAGATTTTAGCACCCAGTTGCTAAAATCATGATATTTCAAATCAAAAAATGAAGTGGTTCCGTGTATCGTTTTTCGATTTTTTTCGCTCCAAATTAAATTACTCCTCATGTACTTTAATTTGGTGCAAAAAAAATCGAAAAACGATACACGGAACTACTTCATTTTTTGATTTGAAATATCATGATTTTAGCAACTGGGTGCTAAAATCTTTTGAAAAACTGGGCCAAGAGGAGTTATGGAACTAAGAGGTGGACTAGACATGTTACAAAAAGCTATAATGGACCTTAGAGCAATTTTTTATAAAACTAATTGATATGCATCAAACAAGATCTATATTGCATATGTTTTGAGTTTCATATAAAGTCTTTATCTCCAAAAAATTGACCTTGCTAATATCAACTGAACTTAAGGACAAAACAGAAAAAACAATACAAAGTTTCACACCTCTAAATTAGTTGAATTCCCCAAAAGGGGCAAAGAAATTGGAACGGAGGAAGTAGTACCCACTGTCATCAGGGAAAAATAGTTTACCCAAAACTAATGTTCTATAAATTGATAGGTGCTAGCTAGGTGAAAAAGGGACGCTATCGCCTTGGGAGGGACTGTGCTAGCGCCTAGGCAAGGACTAGGTACCAATCGATTGCCTAATTTAGGCATTGGACCACCACCTAGTGCCTAGGCGGAGACTAGTGAGCTTAGGCTACCGACTTTTAAAAAAATTGTCCAACCGTAAATGGATTTACAAATGTTTATTCATTCTTTATATTATTAGCAAATATCCTTCCTGTGACATCCTCAAGTGTGGAGTCCCACATCGGGGAAAAAAGATACATCATGGTGTGTATAACGAATCGCGAACAGCTACAAGATAATTTGATGTTAACCTTTTGAGCAACGCAATTAGGCTAAAAATTGGCAGGTCAACTAGGACGGGTTGTTACAGGTGGTATGAGAGTTACAGATGGTATCAAAGCACACCCCAGGTCTACATGGTGGGAGCTACCTCTAGAATTTACATGAGCCATCTCTTGAATTCGGAGTAGGAGCAAAATGCTATCAGAGCCAAATGTTACACCATGGCCACTAAGGGAAGGTTCTTGGGCCAATGCAACGGGGATGTTGCATCACAAGGTGGAGAGGCTGTGACATCCCTCCTGCAGTGTGGAGTCCCACATCAGGGAAAAAAAGAAACATCATGGTGTATATAACCAATCGCGAACAGCTACTATTGTATAACTTGAGTTTAACATTTTGAATTACGTGGCAAAGCTAAAAGTTAGGAGGTAAGCTAGGGCGGGTCATTGCATACTATGTCCTCCCTTTGTCCCATTTTGTCTATATTATTCTTTGTCTCTTTTGCGTTTATTGCCAATATCTTTCAATGTGGATATTCAAAAATATGTAATATAGATCTTATTTGATAGATTTCAATTTATTCTATAATACAAAGTTCTCAAAAACATAAAAACAAATTATAAATTAAAAAATATAAATAATACCCACAAAAGAGACAAACAGAATAATGATAAACAAAATAGGAGGGAGTACTCAACAAAAAGGGAAGTTTAGACTTGGTCATCAACATCAGATGGTTGTATAAAGTTCGAGTGCCAATACCCTGCACTAGCACAAGAAAATGTCTGCCTCTAATTCTAACGTTCGAACTTCATTTCCATCACTAAATGCTCACATTGTTCTCCTCACTACATTTATCTTATTTCTTCTTCCTATGGCCAGTTCGGATTATTTCCAATTCCCTAACTTTTATCCAGCTACAACCGACGGCAACACACTGTACCAAGGAAATGCAGTGTCGTCGGATGGGGCAATAGAATTCAACTATTCCGAAAGTGGTGTTGGTTGGGTGACATACGGACAGAATGTTCGGTTATGGGACTCCGAAACTGCAGCCCTCTCTGACTTCACCACCAATTTCTCCTTCACTATTGACACCCAAGTGTCAGCCCAATACGGCGACGGACTCGCATTCTTTCTCGCTCCTGTCGGTTTTCAAATCCCAACAAACTCGGGAGGCGGGTACCTAGGCCTTTTCAGCCCCGATTTAGCAGAACATCAAATAGTGTTTGTTGAGTTCGACTCCTACCCGAATTATCCATGGGATCCCAATCATACTCATATCGGGATCAACCATAATGCTATTGGTTCACTCACTACGACTCCGTGGAACGCTAGCTTGCACAGCGGAGAAAGATGTGATACTTCGATTGCATACAATGCAAGTACAAAGAATTTGAGTGTGTTTTGGTCTTACGGGGAAAACTCTAATTCCAGTATTTTTAACGAACTAGACCTAATGGACATTCTACCGGAGTGGATCATGGTTGGATTTTCGGCATCGACCGGGTGGGATGCGGAGAAAACAACGCTTGAATCATGGGCGTATAGCTCAAGTTTCGACACAAAAACAAGTGGGAAGCACGCGAAAGATACCAAATTGACGGTTGGGATACCAGTTTCAGTGGGTGTTTTGATTTTTGGAGCATTGATATTGATAGGATCTGTGGTTGTAAGGAAAAGGAGGCGTGTTCGAAGGGAGAAAACAGAGAAAACTAACTTGACATCGATCAACGATGATCTAGAAAGAGGAGCTGGACCCAGGAGGTTTACCTACGACGATCTTGTTTCAGCTACTAACAACTTCTCGGCCGAAGGAAAATTGGGTGAAGGAGGATTTGGAGGTGTTTACAAAGGGTACTTAAATGATTTAGACATCGCAGTAGCGGTGAAGAAAATTTCAAGGGGATCGAGACAAGGGAAAAAAGAGTACATAGCAGAGGTGAAAATTATAAGCCGGTTGAGGCACCGGAATGTGGTGCAACTCATCGGTTGGTGCCACGATCAAGGTGAGTTCCTTCTCGTCTATGAGTTTATGCCCAACGGAAGCCTCGACGCTCACCTCTTTGGGAAAAATATTACTCTCGCTTGGGTTGTGAGGTACAAGATAACTCTTGGTTTGGCCTCGGCATTGCTCTATCTACATGAAGAGTGGGAGCAATGCATTGTGCACCGGGACATCAAGCCAAGCAATATTATGCTAGACTCAGGATTCAATGTCAAGCTCGGAGACTTTGGGTTAGCCCGACTCATGGACCATGAGCTCGGACCGCAAACAACTCGCTTAGCCGGAACGTTTGGGTACTTGGCACCAGAATATATAAGCACTGGAAAGGCAAGTAAAAAGGCAGATGTTTTCAGTTTCGGGGTGGTGGTGTTGGAAATTGCTAGCGGGAGAAAAGCAGTTGATCCGATAGACGGACAATTAGAAATAGGGTTGGTGGAGTGGGTTTGGAATCTCTATGGAAGAGGGAAAATTCTTTCTGCCATTGATGAGAAAGTAAAATCGAATTTCGATTCGAAAGAGGTAGAGCGTTTGTTGATTGTAGGGCTGTGGTGTGCTTATCCTGACCATAGCCTTAGGCCATCAATGAGGCAAGCAATTCAAGTACTTCATTTCGAGGCAGAAATGCCTCATCTCCCTGTGCAGATGCCTGTTCCAATGTATCATGTACCTGGTACAGGAACTTTCAGTCCTGAAGAACCGCAGATACATTCCGGTGGGGCTAGTGTAAGTTGTTCAAGCATTGAAATGGGTCGTTAAATTTTATTTTGTTTTTCGCTGGTTAGAGTGTCCAAGACATTGCAGAATCCATGCTTAATAAGCGTGTAATAAATTGGATAATGTTGATTAGTGTTTCCTCTCTCGTATTTTGTAATGCCCCGATTTCCACCACTGCAATTAAGAACATTATAAATGATTTTAATGTTAAAAATACTAGCATTACCTAAAGAAATTCGAAACATAGTTTGATTACTGTAAGATGGTAAATACGCTTGACATGTGGCATTGAGTGAAAGAGCAACTAGTGGAGGAGAGGGTCTCGATCACGAGTCCAAACCGCGGGACCCACTGCGAGGGGCAAACCGCAGGACCCACTGGAGAGTCAAACTTAGGACCCACTGCGAGGGCCAAACCGCGGTATGCACCAGCTGCCACTACTCCATGACTGAGCAACAAGTGGAGGAGAGGGTCTCGATCACGAGTCCAAACCGCAGGACCCACTGCGAGGGGCAAGCCTGACCGGTAAGAGTTAATTGCAAATTCAAACATTGATTGGAGCAAATAGACGGTGTAGATGAAGACCGTCTACTCCAGTCTAAGAGTTGGACTAAAGAGGATCCACTTCCTAAAAAAAATTACAGCAACATGGAAGAAGAACAAACGAACAACAGAATTAACTATTGGTCAACTATTTATAATGTATTAATGAGGTACATGGAGTTACTATTAGGCCTTTGAATTCTATGTTACAAAATCTATGCAACTATTAATGTGTTGTCAAAATTTGGCTCTGTTATTATACTATAGGAACGGAAGCACAAAATAAAATGCTTTCGAACTATATATATGTTTTACACAAATAGCAAAAGAAACAGCTGAAAACAAGGAATTTACAGAGTGAAGATGCTATTACAAAAAGTAGGTACTTTTCATACTCTTTTTTCAAATTTAATGTGATATATATCCCTAATTCGCCTTTTCGTTTTGTTTTCTTGAGGGTTAATGCTCCCATCGTCCTCTCCTCCTTCGTTTCTAATATTTTCTAAGGTTCGATGCACAGTTGACACTCATGATCATCCATGGTAAACAATTTGTGGCAGAGTTAGAAGTTTAGACTGAGGGGGCCGACTACTTAAGAAAAATATTTCTAATAAAAAATTCACTCAACGTATCGTGTAACTTGTGTAGTATATTATTATATATGACTTTTTTTTTTGTTGACAATTTCAACACCCATGTGTAATTATTTTCATCTATGAAAGAAATTGAGAAAAATTTTGTACATTACAATGTAGAATTATTCTACAGATTTTAACTATATAAAATCAGAATTATTTAGATTTTTAAATATTTTTATACTAATTATCTAAATAATAATGATATTATATAGTATAATGTTATTAAACATTTTCATGAAAATTTTTTTGTGGGGGGCGGGCCCACGCCAAGCCCCTATATACATCCGCCCATGTAAACAATTTAGTTCCTAATATTCATACGTACATATATGTAGGGGTGAACAGAGAGGATGCATGCGGGGACCCTTGGTACTACATTATATTTTAGATTTTGTTTGTAAAAAAATATAACGAATTAAGGTCTACTCAAAATTTTATATTTGTATATGAGGATGATATTTTGTTGTTAATTTATGAATACCTATGGTTTGGTACCTTCGCATTATGAATCCTGCGTCTACCAATGTATATACGCACATGATTTTTTCGTATTTATTTACTATTATATATGTACGTACATATAGATACCGATTCTATGATACCATTTTGGGCTCCTCGGATTGCCTAACCTACAAAAGCTAAGGGCACATGTGTGGTGTCAACCAATACCATCCAATACTAGGTAGTCTAGATTGTAAAAAAATAGATAAAAAGGTGTTAGGGTTTCCCCATAATAATGAGAATATCGTATCTGAAAAGCTGAGTAGATGTGTGTTCCTTATTGTTGTCAGCTATGTTTATCACGTATATATCTATTATTATATATACGCATAATTATAGTTAGATTCTATCGTGGATCGAGTATTCCAATTTGGGTAGTAAACTCTTTTAATGTCACGAATGTCTTAGAAACTATTAGTAGTATTTTATGAATTCAGACCCGGTCCTGAGACAAAGCCGGCAAGATGGCTGTCTAGGCCGGGTACAAAAGATTTTACCAGACTTAGGGGCCTGCTAGGTGAAAGTTACACATTTTTTTCTACAAATAAAACATATACTGCTATGTTATATATTGTGATTCGGCAAAAAACAAATGAGAGGAATTTGGCTCAGCATCCATTGATTTTCACTAGGAAGCCACAGGTGAAACGTTTGTTCTTCATAGACCTGTTTTCCTTCAACTTTTTTCTTTTTACTAGCAACCATTCTTCCCATTTGCAAAAAGGGTTTTCGAATTTTCCATAATGGTAATGGTTTACGCACTTGCACAGGGGTCGTTATTTCAGTGGCAAAACTTTCCGAGAATGACCACATTATGCATTTTTTGTCAGAGATTCGGTCTATTTTCGGCCCTCCCCCCATACTCCATTGATAGGGGATTTTTACCTTGGTTCTGTTATTAATGTCGTTCATACATGTTTTCACATCTCTCTTCCATCTTAGCTCATAATCATTTAATTTTGGTTAGGTGAGGGAGAAGATGAGGAAAGTAGAAGAGAGAAAACTGTTGACATTATTATAGTAAAAAGACCAATGAAGAGTACCAATGAAGAGTAAATTAAAGTGGAAAAACTTGACATTGGGTTTACTTTTGAATTAATGTTGTGGGTTTTTGAGAAAATATGATCTTCTTTGTTACTTCACCGATTCCTCTATACTAGACGTACCGAAAAAATAAAAGTTTCTTACACACTCAGAGGGGCTCATTTTACAAGCTCGCTTTAGGCTCTGAAAAAATTTAGGCGGTCTTGTGTTAAGGTACTCAAAACTTTGGTCGAGTGTGCTCAAACTGAATCCATGAGTGCCTCCAACCCACCAAAGTAGCCTAGCGATTTAAGGTTGTAACTCATGACAAACTGTAAGTCCTCTGATCTTGTCTTCAACTCTTGCTTGCGACGCCTTATCATGTTAGAAATGGCTACAATACACACCTATTAAAAGTGTATATCATATGTTCCAGATTGTGTCACCTCATTGGCAATCGTAACATTTTTTAGTTTTTTGTAACTTTTCAGCAATGTGATTCGTAATATTTTGGTGTGTCTCGTAACTTTTATAGAGGCGTGTATGATACACACTCAAATAAGAGGTGTGTATTGTATTTTTTTCCTATCATGTTTGATATTAATATGTGTTCGTGTATAATTGATACGTATACTGATTTAGACTCGTGGTTTGTCTTGTAGTGTTCCCTTTTATTAGGAAACTAGTTGAATGCTCCGTGCACGCACGGAGTTTTTCCATGTGGTGTTCGTACTCGTGGTCATATTTATGATGATTTGTCTATGTATTGTGGTGATAAGATTGTGAAAGAATGTATCTTCTTTCAACAAAAAAAAAAAAAAAATTGTGAAAGAATGTAATAGGTTAGTTAATTTGAAGCATTTAATGTAGTGATGAAAGGTTTGAAAGATGTTTGATCTCGTTGCTTATGCTTGTAAACAGAGAAACTAGACATTTACGGATAACATTGGTAAAGAACTTACAAGCTTAGTGTTGAGTTCACAAAAAAAAAAAAAGAGTTACAAGCTCTTGCACAGAATCTCATGCTTATTTACGTTCTCATACTTATTCTCATGGTCGTTCATTTGCACCCAATATAATTTTACCGAAAAATTCACGTCTAGTTCATTTTATGGAGTTTTGAAGGTCTCCTCCATTCTCTGGCCTGTTGAGCAAAAAATTAAGAAGCATAGAAATTTAGAAAACCAGTAATATGAGTATCCTTGAAATGTGGACAATAGTAGCAATATCTTTTACGACATCTCTTCTATGCATAAACTGCCATTCTCCAATGCCTGCAAACCAATTACTAAAAGAATCGCATTATATTACTCCCTTCGTCCCTTTTTAAGTGTGTTCCTTTGTAAATCCAACTTTAATTAAAGAAACATCATCATTACATTTTTCACATTAATTTTTATCTCTACTTTATACTTTTCACATCAATTTTTACCTCAACTTTCTAAAATTATCCTCCACTTTACTCATTAACTTTTCAAAAAAGGGCAAAATGATAATTGGTTTGAAAAGCAAGAAGCCCATTCAAACCTCAACTTCTCTCAGAATCACAAAGTTCACCATTTTTCAAAATTTGGAACCGAAAAACAAAAACAAAACAAAACAAAAAAAAACCCAAAAGAAGAACAAAACAAGAAACTCTGTAATCACAACAACATCATCAATCACAACGAAGGTAATATAAAATTACCTGCCATCAAAGCTTCGTCTAAATTATGACTCTTGAACCTCCGTGGAGTCACATATTTCGCAGTTTAAGTCGCCACATCAAAACTACCCCACACACACACACACACACACACGCACAAAACCATTTCATACCCTTTTAATACGAGCAAAGCCTCAAAATTAAAATTAAAATCAAAGACTGAACATTTAACGTCGACGAGAGTGGAGGCAAGTTTGGGCGGCAAGAGCAAGGATGAGAGAGATCTGAGCGTCAAAAGAGGAAATACTTCCTCGTAATGGGCTTCACCGTTTCCATACTGGTTTCCAAGTTTCTCATGCAAAAAAGGGAAAGAAACGGGAAGTAATTGGATGCTATCATCTATAGCGGTGAGTCCCCCTTGGTCTTGGACCAGCTGTGCCAAAAACAAATAAAGAAACGTGAAGGTGAAGGTGAAGCAATTGGGCTTACAAGAGAACACATGTGCAAAAAACAAAAATAGAAACGTGAAGCAATTGGCTTACAAGAAAAACATTAACAATAAAAGGGAAAACTGTGACTACCAAACACGGTTTTGAAGCGAAATCCAAACAATAGGATTTCCTTTTAATATAGAAGGATTAATTCAGTTTTCATTTTGTTTAATATTCCCTTTTAGATTGATTATATATTTTGTTTCCAAACTTTCTCTTTCTTTTATCAGGTTTTTACAGACACATGAGGATGCAAAAAGTGAGGTGGCTGGGGTTGCTTGTTCAGCTTTTATTCATGCTTGCTGAATGCAGTCTCCATAATGGGTGAGAACCGTAGGAAGTAAAAAATAATTCATATATATGATTTTATTGTACTATAATGTGTCATTACTTTTGTTACATTAAACACAGTACTCATTAAGTATATATATATATATATATATATCACCGGCGATCCTGTCAAGGATCCCGGATTTCCCGGATTGAAGGGTTTTTTGGTGTTTTGATGCTTTTAAAAATTGTTTTTGGGAAATCCTAGCCGTCCAATGTCTTCAAAAGGTGTTTTCCAAGGTCCACGCGGGAAATCTTCAAAAAAAAAAATACCGGGAAGGGCTTGATCCAAGCGTTTTCGCAAAACCGTATATATATATTTTTGCAAAACTGCTTGATCAAGCCCTTCCCGGTATTTTTTTTTGAAGATTTCCCGCGTGGACCTTGGAAAACACCTTTTGAACACATTGGACGGCTCGGATTGTCAAAATTTGATCCGGAACTATGAATCCCGGATCCGGGAGCCCGGACTAGATAAGGACTGATTATATATATATATATATATATATATATATATATATATATATATATATATATATATTGTACAAGTGAAACTGCTCCTTCGCTTATTCACTTGGATATGGCTTATTCATTTAAGCTCACAAAAATATTAAAATCATGTTTCATTTTATATTGGTTTGTAAAGTAAGAGGGAAAAAAATTAATTGAGGCAGTTGATCCAACGGTTATCGAGACGATGTGGGTTCAAAGAGGATATTGATACCCATGTTTATGGGTTGGCATAGTTTTCCAAAAAAATTTAGCAACCCAGTTGCTAAAATCACTATGATTTTAGCAAATGAGTTCAGTAGGTGCTAAAATCATGGTATTCAAATAAAAAAATTAAGTGTTTCCGTGTATTATTTTTTAAAATTTTCACACCAAATTAAAGTACACGAGGAGTACTTTAATCTGGTGCGAAAAAAAAATCTAAAAACGATACACGGAACCACTTCATTTTTTAATTTCAAAATCGTAATTTTAGCACCTGCTGAACTCATTTGCTAAAATGATGGACGGTGAGATTGACCTTACTAAAATATCATCTAATGCGATACATAATAAATGAATATAATTAATTACGCATATAGTGTGACTAAATGATGGAACATGGGAATTTTGGGGTGGTCTTAGCACGCATCCACGTGGTGCCCTGGCCCGACACCCATCAACACCACATATTTATGTAGGGCACACCGCTAAACGTATAAACTCCACAGAAATGGGTGGTGTTGAGGCACCAAGTGGCACTGTCCCAAAATCAATGAATAACAGTTTGACATGAGCGAACTTGTAAAGAGGTCGGCGAGGCCGGGCTCCTGCCATAACAATATTTTTATAGTACTCCCTCCGTCACATATTGTTGGGACTCTTTCCTTTTTTTGACGTCTCAAAAAATTGTCTATAATTTTTAATTTATTAAATTTTTAATATTCAATATGCATCTTGTTTGATAGATCTCAATTAGTTTTATTAAACAAAGTTGTTGGAATACAAAAAACATCATAGATTATAAGATATAACAATTCTTTGAGATGTTCAAAAAAGTAAAGAGACCCATCAATATGGGACGGAGGGAGTATTTTTTTTACTTTCATAATCAAGTTTTTACGGTGTGAGCAGACTTCCTCTTTAAAGGTACGTTCTCTTTCCTAATTTGTACTTATTGTTCATTTTTTTTACTCTACCATTGTATTCTGAGGCTTTATGTCATGGACATAAAGCCTTTACTTAGACTGAGTTTTTATTACGGTATTTTCAATATTTTTGATATTCTTGGCCTATAAGTCGCCAAATTAACTACAGAAAGCCTGAAATTTCAGCCTCTAGAAGCCAACCTAAGGGCCCGATTGGCTGTGGGTTTAGATGGGGGTATAAGTTATAACTGCTCCCCTTATCCCGGTCCCACACATTAGTGAAGGGTTTGGCATTTTTTTGGGAGGGGTATAACTTATACCCATCCAGATTAATATAAGTAAAAAACGCATATTTAGAAGAAAAAACAAGCAAAAAAATTATGTGGTACGCAACATTATTAAAATGAATAATTAAAAATAATAATTAAATATTTTAATTTTAGATATAATTAATAAAAGTAATTATTATATCATATTTATTGAAAAGTATAATTAATTTAATTAGTTTGTATTTATGTATTTATTGTATCGTAATATTTAATATTACCCATGCACAAGGGCAAATAAGTCATTTGTCTGCTTTTTACATCATCCACCCAACTTTATCCCCCTTTATCACAAATTCATCCAAACCACGTACTATTTAATCCTCCCTCCATAAACATTACATCAATGTGGGTCCACCCTTACTAACTAATACCCCTTACTATCTTATCCCCCCTTATTATTTAATCCCACCAAAACTTATCCCGCATCCAATCGGGGCCTAAGGGGTGCTTGGCCGAATGCAGACACGGGCCCGGCCCGCCACTTTCCGGGTCCAAGATATAGACCCCTCTAAGACTCGAAACAAAGATATCCAAATCCACCCTATGTTTCGTTGGGAAGCTGGTCATGCAACTTTTGATTTCGGCCTGAAATCATTTCATGCAGCACAAGTTGGATTTGAAATTCTGGGGGATAACTGCATTTGAATTAGAATGACGAACAACTGGATATTTGGGCAATATCAAAACACCTGTAAAACCGAATTGATTGGAAAAGGGCCGAAAAAAATTGATTTGGTTTGGTATTCATACTTGGTTTTATTACGGGCCGGTACAAAAAATAAATATTTATTACCACTAACACCAATCATTCTTTTTAATTACTACTAACTCCATTATGGCCAATCACTCTTTTTTGGGTTTAGGCACTTAGGGTACACTTTCCTATTATAGGGTTTTAGTGGTTTAGGTACTTTCATAGGGTACTCTAGGATTTTAGGCATTTTCATAGGGTACCCTAGGGTTTAGGTTTAGGCTGCACTTTTGTATTATAGGGTTTTTAGTGGTTTATGCACTTTCATAGGGTACCCTAGGATTTTAGGCACTTTCATAGGGTACCCTAGGGTTTAGGTTTCGGCACTTTCATAGGGTACACTGGGGTTTAGGTGGGGTAGGTAGAGAGAGAGAGAGAGAAAGAGAGGTCAACGAAATCCTCTGAACGGACTGACGCGCACATGGGACTGAAAGGGACCGACGCGTCTCTGTCTAAAAGGGACTGGCGCACATGGGGAATAAGGAGTGATCAGTGCTTTTTGGTTTTTGCTTTTCGGTTTGATTTTGATTTTGATTTTGACACAATTTGAACGACCAAACCGCTAATTTTGATTAATGAGAGAAATATCCAAAAACCGGACAAAATCGAAATAGAAGAAAAAGAGAAAAAATTGGTTCACCCTCACCAAAAGAGGGTGAACAAAACCCTCACCCTGATTGGTTGAAATGGTGTGGGGTCTATGGAATCAATACACTTTTGGGTAAACATGACATCACTTTATGGTGGGATCCACACTATTTTTTGTGGACCCAACACCATTTCAACCAATCAGGGTGAGGGTTTTATTCACCCTCTTTTGGTGGAACCAGGGGAGGCACTGTGCGGTATGTGTTGTGCGTCATGTTGTGCGACAAAACTACGTCGTTTTGTTCATTTTCTTAGTATATCCAAGGGCCCTATTTGGAGAGTTAAGTGTGTGGTTTAATTTTGGGGTTCAATTTCAGGGAATTTAGGCTCTTTGGGATAGGGTATAGTGGGTTTAGGCACTTCAAGTTTAGGGTTTAGACACTTTGGGTTTAGGCACTTTGTAATGGTTTTTTCTTCCTCCAAACAAGGCCCTTGGATGCTTTAGAAGTGTGCACAAAAGTCAAGCAAAATGACGTAGTTTTGCCGCACATCACCTACTGCATAGCACCCACTCCCTATCCCTTTTGGTGAGGGTGAACAAATTTTTTTCCGACGAAAAACGAGTCATTGTATAGGGATTAAAATTGTTAGGCCAAAAAAATTTTGTATTCTGACTACTATTTATCTAGTGGGTTCGACATACTGACTCAGTTCCAAAGTTTTCAAAAACCTCACTTGGACAAAAAATTTATTTTTGGTACTAATATTCGTCATTTTGAATTCTCGTAACATTAACGTCAATTTTTTTAGACTAACTACTCTTCATGTGAGAAGCCTTAAAATGAAAATTACGAGAAAATGCAAAAAAAAAAAAAAAATAATAATAATAAGAGTCATGCTAACGGGTGCACCCGTTAATTTTGGTACAAAAAAATACACTTTTGGTCCCATTAAAGCATACGAAAAATAATACACTTTAAAAATATATTTGTACGTTAAAGTAAAGACACTTAAAGTGTACTTTAAAATACATGTTTTTTTTAAATTGTATTTTTTTTACTTAACGAGTGTACTATGACACCCGTTAACATTTCCCTAATAAAATCACTAAAACAAAAAATGTTTGATACAAATGTCTTGTCCTTTTCTTTTTTTCTTTTTTTGTCTGCAACTTTTTCCGTTTTCAACTTACGCTTTAATATTCTTCTGGTTGTTTCGTCGAGATGAATAATCATCTCAAATATTTTGATGAAAAATAAAACAAAATCACCAAAATCATCCAAACCGATCTTAATTGGGTCTTGTTAATCTTCATCCAATAGGTAGATGATAATATCTATATAATGATAAATTAGTTCCGATATGTATGCACAATTAACGGATATTAACATATTCTAATATTAATACATTTTCCTCAGATATATATTTATGTACTTTCTCCTTATTATCTTTCACCTTGGGCTGAGTTTAACATTTTTTTTATTAAAAAAGAAAAAAAATAGGCGAAATTGGAAGATAGACATGCCATCAATTTTGGTTTTCCTCTTCTTTCCATTAATGAACTGAAAGATGTTCTAGGGTTTGGGTGGATCCATCTTCAAAAAGTTTTCCTGGGTTACAGAATTGGAGTTAGGGATTCAATATTTGGATTTTGGAGTTAGAAATGACGTCGTAGCCTTTCCAGTCTCATTATTTGAACGAAAAACAATTGCTACTCCATTATTTCTAATCCGAAATGCCAGTTGAACCCTAATCAACTCGATCAATTCACCCCGGATTTCTTCAGCCAAAAAGAAGAAATCTGGGGTGAATTGATCGAGTTGATTAGGGTTCAATTGGCTTTTTGGATTGGAGTTTACAGTGGATGTGTTAATTTTAATGGTGAAATTGAGAAGGCTACGACGTGGAACCAGCTGATAGAAGGGCATGAATGACTCTTGGTGTCAGGGAAAGCAGATAAGGAGTCTCCTTTCACTGATACGTAATTATCTGTTCTGTTTTTATGTTACTGACTTACTGAATATCTGAAGCCATGTTTAATTTGTTGGTTATGTGGTAGGCGAATTGAAATGCCTGACAGTAGAAATCTTGTTTAAATGGGCAAGTAGTCGAACTCTTGAAAACCACTGAGGCTAAAAAACGAGCCAAGCGAGCCGAGGAGTTGATTAGTTGTTCATGCCTGGTTTGAAAACTTAGTGAGCTTTAAATTTACGTTCAAAGCTAAGCTTGGTTATGAAATGAACTGATCTTGAAAGACTCCTAATCGAGCTGAACATGAGCAACCTGAGTAGTTTTAGTTTTTTTATGGGTGAGAAAGCTGAATGTGCTTAGTAGAAGCTTGTTCGAGCTTAGTTTGAAAGATTTAAGAGCTTAAAAAAGTGCCCATACTTTTTTTATTAATGGAACAAACCGATCTTGGATGAGCCAAGGAGAAAGGACAAGTAGCTTGGTTCAGCTAAGCACCAAGTTCGGGTTATCATTACAGGCAAGCAGCAGGTGAACTCCATCCCCAAGACTTTGACACGGAAGGAAGCTAGCTGATAACAAAAGTGCATACTGGCTAGTGCGGCGCCCAAATAAATGGGTCCATGCTTTCTACGAAAGTTCTTAGAATGAGCTGCTACTGGCCCAGTCAATAGATCATGATTCGACAACATATGTGAGAGCCTTACAGCAAAATGGAAGAAGCACTAGGATACTAAATAATAAGGATCATTCTCAAGAGAAGGTAAGAGGAAGGCCATTTAGGCCTCCCTCGAGAGAAAGTAATAATCGAAAAAGCAAAGAAGCCTTGGAATATGCTATGAGTAGTATGAGTAAATCCAAGGAAGCTGTTTTTTTCTGGTTTAATCTTCAAAGGAATGAAAACCCAGTGTGTTAATAGCGAGGGGATAATTAATACTGTGTCTATTCCATTTCTTGTGGGATAACTTGTCCAACAGTAATCATCCCACCAACTGTCCCATTCCAATCATGGGATTGATAAGCAAATCTCATATCTAATCTGCTCAATAAAATAAGTCTTAGGGTGGTTGGCATCTTGCTAGCTACAAGCTATTGTCTTTGTTGAGAATTCAGTGTTTTGGACTTCAGCTGGTGCCTTAATGACCATTCTGGATGGGTGCCTTTTCATTTCCTCTCTCCTTGTTTGATTGTAGTGTTCTTTTCATTAATCTTTTAATGTTCTGCTTTTCTTGATAAAAAAGTAAAACACCATCATGTACAAAGTAAGTGTTTAAGAACTGTGTAATTCTCCAGATAATGTACTAATTCAAATTGGTTACTTCTTCATTCGTGCTGTCTGTGAGCTTGTATTCAAAACCTAACTTTTTTTTATCTTGCTTCCAACTGCAGAGGAATTTCAGATACCAGCCAAGAACTGTCCCATGCTGCTCGAGTCCTTTTGCAAGTACATGGTCGCCAAGTAAGACTGCAATTGTTTTTTTTTGTTTGAACTTTTATGTTGTACATCTTTGTTCTGTTATGTTTAAACAAGGTATTCTGCTCTCAAAAGTCAAAAGTAACAATGAGAGAATGACAAGATAGAAGGGTGGACATGGAGGTTACCTTTACTTGAATGTTAGCTGTGTTTCGGAAGGGGATATAGTACTTGTATTAGTTGAAATTGAAACTACTCTGCTGGGAAAAATTTGTTTGAGGTGGCAATGACCTTACAGAATCCTTTGCAAATTGTTTAACTTTCTGTTAGAAAGAATAGAACTACTGTAATTTCATTATGTCTTTTCCCTATTTATTCCTGACAATGTTATGAGGCTTATATGGTGACATATGAATGAAGCATGGATTGTGTTGGTTCCTCCAATTAAAAAACGTTCACATAGAAGTATTTGTGCTTCGTAGACGGTGACAAGCTCAAACAAGTTGATTACTAACTCAGTGCATTTTAAACTTATTTGCATGTAGGCGAATATCTATGTTAGGTATGAAATTTGCTTTTCAAAATCACTGCTCCGATGATTATATTGAGGCATATTTCACAATTTCTGTCAATTTTGGTGGTATTCTAATGGTAGCACATTAGCCCCAATCATCGTGAGGGTTATGTGGTCATTTTTTTCCCTTTACTTTATTTCTTATGCCACGTTTTGTCTTTTCCTTCGAATATGTATGGATGGAATATGTATTGATGGAATATGTACTTCAGGTGGTGATGTCTAATGGTCTCGTTACTGTAACTATCTCAAATCCGGAGGGCATGGTCACAGGAATACAATACAATGGAATAAGTAACGTACTTGAAACTGCCAACAAAGAAGATAATAGAGGGTACTTACATATGTGTACTTCATCTAGTTTATGATTTTTGGTTCCCTTATGCATTGTGATGGTACCTCTGATATGTGTGGTCTAACCCGATGGTCACACTCATACATCAAAGAGAAAAACACACGGAGAATTATGTTCTTCAGTAGTACGATCCTCTACCTCGATTGAAAGTGTAATAACCTACCCTATTCTCTTTACAGTTCAACCCTTTGTATCACTTACCATAGATTTCAGAAAATTTCCCCTCAGAAATTGGGACCTTGTAACCTGAATCAAGCACATGAACAAACCCGATAGTGGTATGGGTCCATAGATTGCAGCATTCATGGTGGCAAATGAATCCCATAATACAAGACACCATAAAATTCATATTGGGAGGTGAAAAATTGTTGCTTTGCTATCAACACTCTCTTCATTGAATTCCAGAGGTCCATTAGCTCTTATATTTTAGATTACTTAGGCAGTTTTTAAATCATATATTTGTTTGGTTTGTTAGTTCTCTTGCTCAATGATTGACAACAGAGTTGTTATAATGTAAGAGAACTTAAACTATTGAAAGCATTGTTGTCAAAAAAGAAAATGCATTCTGTATATTAAGGAAATGTGACCAAATCTTTATGATTCATGATCTGCTTCGATTCTCGATATGGAGATATGTCATTTTGATTCGTGACTTGACCACTATGATTGAAGGTATTGGGATTTCTATTGGGGTAGGCCGAGAACAAATAACACCTTTGACAAGTAAGTTTCTTTACCTTAACTGGGTATAAATGGGTTTTAATAGGTGAAAGACTCACCATTTAACTGCAGTTGTTTTGATTGAACAGGCAGTCAAGCCTTGCATTCAAGTTATTAGGAAGAAAGATGAAGGTCATAGTGCAAAATGATAATCAAGTGGAGATTTCATTTGTTACATCATGGAATGGCGCAGGACTTCCCTTAAATGTGGACAGAAGGTGCACTGCAAATATTTAACTTTTGAGGGTCGCTATAAACCACTGAAGTATATCACCTCTTGACCTAATTTCTTCACCTTTTATGTGACTGCCTTTATTCTCCTTTGGGCCTCATTACTTTTCCTAAAATATGATGGAGGAAGAGACTGAGATAAATATCAGTGGTAGAAATCCATTGTTTATGTGATAGGTGTACCACATTTACACATGACCTGCCATATTAGGTAAAAATGGTGGTGAAATCTACAACAAACATATGTACCATTTTCATAAACTCTATTTTGGCGTTATAGAACAACACCCATATTTAAGCTTAAGTTACTACTTTATATACCACCATCGCAAACAGGAAGGAACGAGAGGTCATGTGGTGTATGACCTATTGGCCTTATTTAACCTCGTAAATGACTACAGCCTTTCTCTTATGCAATTTCCTCCATACAAGATATTCCGCTCGTCAATTATAAGGTGGTGATGAAAATCAAGTGAAAGTGAGGAAATGTTTTTATAAAGAATAATCTTCATGCAAAGCTTGAAATGACGTGCCACGTAAATTTCCACAAGCTAATTTTGCATGAATCAGTTGATAAGCATAGAGGCGAAAATCACGGGCTGTGGTTTTTTGGGGTTGTGTCATGGAATCCAGCGAAGCAACTCCTTGCTGAACAGAACCAAAATACTTCCCATTGTATAAATCTCACCCATGGGCTGAATGGTTGTACCTATGGATCAACTTTAGCTACTGCGGATAATGTCACCATTGATTTCAGCCCCTTTCAACAGTAAAATAAACTTTCAAAACGGCAACCAAATGCCTAAATAAGTTTCAAAGTGTGTTTTTCCTGGATAATCTTTTTCACAAGAACAATTTCCAGTTTGAAATGTTTTACTTCAAAGCAAAGAGAGCCCATAGAGTTCTTATTAACAAAGATCTTAATCCATTTAAGGTTGTCTTTTCATTGCTACTACCTCTGCAGATATATTATGCTGCAGGGCAGCTTTGGCTTCTATTCATATGCACTATGTGAGCACTCGGAACAAATGCCTGAAGTGAATATTTACCAAGCAAGGATTGTATTCAAGCTTCAAGAAAACATGTAATCAAAAGAGAATCAGCTACATTGAAATCTTTCATTTGTCACTGCGACCTTGAGTTTGTTTGGCTAACTATTACAACTGCATATATAGATAAATACATGTTTTGCCTAGTGTATCTAATCCATTGCTATCAGGTTTCATTACATGGCGATATCTGACAAAAGGCAAAGGGTCATGCCAACTCCCACAGATCGAAGAAATGCTCAACCACTTGACTACCCGGAGGCCGTTCGGTTTACAAGACCAGGAAATCCATCCTTAAATGGAGAGGTTGGTGCCGTTTCTTTTTATTGACAATTGGTACTGTGATAAGAATTTGATTTACAAACACAATTCAGTCAAAACACCTTGAGAATGGTATTTTACAAATTATGAGCAAGGTTATCAATACGGTGCCGTACCCGCCGGTACGTACCGTTTTTACAAAAAAACGGTACCAAGTACCCCCAATACCGTACCGTGTACAATACCGGTCCATACCGGCCATACCGGGAAACACCAAAACCGGCCGGTATTTTGAAAACATGGCAATTTCGTAGTTTTGTTCAAAATTAACCCCTCTTTTCAACAAAACCCAGCAAAACCCTATTACCTCTATTTCTCTCACTCTCCCGATCTACCTCTCTCTCTCTCTCTCTCTCACATTTTGCTGCTCTATTTTTGCTCCCGATTGTGGGTTCGACTTGCGATGTTTGGTAGAAAAACTGAATTTGGGGCTAGTTCTGATTATGAACTTTCTGGACTGCCTCTCTTTTCAAAGTTCACCTTTTAGTTGTCCAAATTTTTCTGGAAACACAGACAAATAAGAAGAAAATAATGAACTTCTGGAATATGCTTAGAAACATAGATACTCAAGTCTATATGTTTCAGTATTTTAATTAATGGGTACAATTAATGGGAAACTACGCTCTTTTTTAATTAATGGGTACTAATTGGCAGATTTGGTAAAACGTCTTGTTGCAATGTGAAACAAGTTGTATATTCTAATGATATAAAAATGGAAAAAAATACATACATGCCTACATATATATATGCGGTAAATCCGATACGGTACCCGGTATCGACCGGTACCGGTACCGTACCAATAGGAAAACCGGTACTCGAGCCGATACGGTATTCAGAACCTTGGTTATGAGTTAAATTAATTAATGGATGTTTTGGTTTGAAACTAAAAGAGCAGAAGATGTCACCTCATTACGTGTTGTAAAGTAGTAAATAAATTATGAATGTATAGAATTGCCAATGATAATGCTTCAAATTATTTGATGTGTGCTTGTGATTAATTACTTGAAATGCATGTAGGTAGATGACAAGTACCAATATTCCTGCGATAACAAAGACAATCAAGTGCATGGGTGGATATCCAACAACCCGATAGTAGGGTTTTGGATGATTACACCAAGTAATGAGTTTCGGACTGGTGGACCTCTCAAGCAGGACCTCACTTCCCACGTTGGCCCCACAGTCCTCTCAGTGAGTTTTTTGTTCCTTCACAAACCAAAATTTTTTAACACAAAGTTGTACAAGGGAAAAAGATTCCTCTAGCCCATACAACAGGACCTCCTGCTAATTGGGGACGTGAACCTGTTAAAACTATCAACCATGTTCTTAGAATACCTTGACAATGAGATCTTTGTTATGGAACATCTGTGTTTCACCGGTCAAGTGATGGCACATGAACTTAAAATACGAACTTAACAGCGAGAGGGTAGCAGGATGTTCCTGTATGAATTGTAAGAAATCTTTTTCCTTGTACAAGATGTTCTTGGTTCTTTTTACTCCTATTTCATTGAAAAGAATCCAATCCACTCCATTTGGATTTCTATAAAGCTAGAACTTGCATGTGTAGCTTCTTTGTATGATGACTTTTGATTAAGATTATGTGTCCAGATGTTTGTCAGTACCCATTATGCAGGGGAAAACATGGGAATGAAATTTAGAAATGGAGAGCAATGGAAAAAGGTTTTTGGCCCTGTCTTTGTATACCTTAACTCGGCTTCCAACAACCAGAAATCTTCACTTTGGCATGATGCTAAATCACAGGTACTTATTTTTTTCCTTAGCATAGTTAGAACTTATGAGGCAGACTTGTTTATAATTGTAATTGCTGATGTTCATTAGATGGCTAAAGAAACTGCAAGCTGGCCGTACAATTTCCCCCAATCACCAGATTTCTTGCACGCCAATCAACGGGGCTCAGTTAGTGGCCAATTACTTGTTCGTGACGGGTACGGTTAGAACTTAGAAATACTTCAATTCTCATTTTAGGGTGCGAGTCTTATTCAATATGAATGCAACGCTGTCGGCACAAACACAACATTCAGAGTACTTATGATTTTTTAAGTTTTTCTGCATTGTAGTGGCCGAAATCTCATGTCAGCTGCCTCTGCTTCTGTCGGTTTGGCACCCCCAGGAAATGCAGGATCATGGCAGTATGAAAACAAGGTTATACATCTTTTTGTTGTTAGTAAGTTTAATTTTCCTTGGTCCAACAATAATTATCATAAAGGTTTTAATCATATATAAAATATCAATAATA
Organism: Vaccinium myrtillus; assembly: GCA_016920895.1. Classification (NCBI taxonomy): domain Eukaryota; kingdom Viridiplantae; phylum Streptophyta; class Magnoliopsida; order Ericales; family Ericaceae; genus Vaccinium; species Vaccinium myrtillus. Next base: position 35,206,608 of record CM029273.1, on the reverse strand, counting down.
TTTGGTTACAGGGTTATCAATTCTGGACTCAAGCTGATGCTAAGGGGAATTTCGTGATTAAAGGCATTCGACCTGGGTCATATAACTTATTTGCTTGGGTCCCCAAAATTATCGGAGATTACCAATATGGTCCTTCTATTATTGTCACATCAGGTTTTGACTTTTAAATCCTTTATGACATACAGACATTGTATTTTAGGAATCCTAGAACATTTTGATGACTCAATTTGCAAAGTAGGCAGCTTTATTCGAAGTCTTTTTCTTTTACCACTGGATGTTCAAATGCAGGGTCTGATATCAGACTGGATAATCTAGTGTATGAGCCTCCAAGAACTGGTCCTACTGTATGGGAGATAGGCATCGCTGACCGTGTTGCTGCTGAATTCTATGTGCCAGATCCTAACCCAGCCTTGGAGAACCATTTGTATGATAGATTTGACAAGTTAGTGCTCCTGAACCCATCTTCCTAGTTTTAAATATCTATGTTCGTCTTATCACGTATCTGTATATAAATGCCTATGTTCAATGGATTCTTTATTTTTCACATGACACCCGTGTTGAACGAATATGGCATGGGTGTATATGTAAGATATGTATTCATCCAGCTGGCGTGAGCAATTTTTTATTATCCAAATTCTCCTCGCGGAGATGTGAGGACTTCATCTTTCCCTTTAATATGGCATTTACAGCTCCCTAAGTAGATTCACATTTCAGACCTCATTAGCTAGAATATAAACCTTTGTAATGTTTCATATTATATGAGATACACATTTCATATTTCCACTTAATTCCAGTTTCATACTTTTACCTGATACCATTTCATTTCAAGTGCATGCATAAGTGATTTACAACACAATTTCGCTAAGAATAGAGTAAACTACACAGTACACATAAGTGTTTAAGACATGTCCTGAACCCATTCCTTTATGAAGTTGTAAGACTTGAGTTTCAGAATATTGACATTGGACATGCACTGCGTAGTGTGTAGTGTTTCTGTTGCTCAAAAAAAAAAAAAAAAAAACGTTGGACATGCACCTGTACATACAGGGAGCAATAAAAACTTGTTGACAAAGAGGTCTTTTCATTGGCACCACAATTAATTTTACTGCTCTTATTGCAGTCATAAGTTAGGAATTCACGATCGACTCACCTGATTCTCGATACACATCACCTAATACATATGATAGCTCCAGTGGCCGAGCCACCTAAGGGTAACAGGAGTGGCATGTGCCCCTCAAGTATTTGATAATTATAGTTACTCATTTTTCTTTCATTATATTCAGTGTTCTAAAAGATGTGTTGGGATTATTTTGATCCCACCTGCAACGGAAGTTTAAAAAAACTAAACACGCAAAAATACACAATATTTACATGGTTCGGCCTCAATGCCTACTCCACTGGAGATAGAACAATTTCACCAACATTGAATGAGTACAATGAGATAAGAAATACTCAACACATGCCAAAGCTCAAACGTATTTTTATCTCTCTCACTCACCCTGTGGAGCCCTCTTTCTCCGGTGTTCTCTCCTGGCGGTGATCAACGATGGAGATGTTACCCTTGCTCTTCAATAACGCCTAGACCTGCACACTCAACGCACCGGACTGGACCGTTGAGTCCAGAACGGTACTCCGACGGTCAAGTTAGTAAAAAGAGAAGGCGAAGAGTAGATCTAGGGTTTATTAGGGAGAGTTGTGCGTACCTTTTCTCAGTGATGAAGTTTCCCTTTTATAGGTGAGCCTTGGCTTGGCCTCCAAGCACAGCCGTGCTCGTCATGTGACTTAACCGTTCGGCTGACGTCATGATGACGAGCCCGAAGGAATATACCGCGAGCACATGCTTCCAGTACAATCGCTACACGTGTCATAACCGTTCGGATGACGTCACTTGTCATCATCACAGTTTGTTACGGGCACAGGCCGCATTAACTGCTCTGCTGACTCAGCATTCAACCTTTCGGAACATTCTCGGATCATAGAGTCGGTTTAAGTCGTCCCTCGGGTATGCCCCGAGGTCTTTCGGTATTAACTCTGGAAGGTTGCTAACAAGTCGAGTATCATGGGTCTCGGTTAATATCCGAAGAGTCCCTCTAAGATAACTTCTTGATGATTATCGAAGTGGTGTCTCTTGACGTGAATCAGGTGCTCGGTTTATCCGGACCCCTACACACCCAATTTTGTAACTGTATAACTCTTTTCTTGTGCAGTTGTGCTCTCTCTTGGTATTCTACACAAAACGGACACATGCAATATATATAAATACTCATGGGAAGGTTCTAGTCCAATATAAGGGTTAACTGAAAATTGAAGGGGTTTAACTGTTGTGGTAATTAGTATAAGGGTTTTTGTGTAGTTTTTCTGTAATATATACGTATCTAGTCCAGTATACAAAATCAAATTAAATACAAAATCGGCTAATCAATCCAGTGTAGGGGCAGGGCTAGCATCAAACTATCAATGGCTCTATCTTGAATATTAGTTAATGTGTTTGTTCATCTTATGTTGTGGAAAAACCAACTAATATTTAGGTGCTGATTATTCCCCAATTAATCGGCCTAGCACTAGGCTGTCCCAGGCCACCCGACTAGTGCCTAGCAAGTTTTAGAACCTTGATAATTTTGCTAGTTAATCTGATTTTTTGTCGTTTTCCTCCCTTTGCCTTTGGTAGTCTCTCTTCCTTGCACTCTGCTTACCAACATTGTGTGATCCCTTTGCCTTTGGTAGTCTCTCTTCCCTGGACTCTGCTTACCAACATTGTGATCGCACGTTTACTCCACCACTATTTGTCGTCATGCACTTATTATATATCTTAATCCTACTTGGTGGGTGTTCTATTTGCTATAATCAAATTTTACATACAATAGATTAGTGGTGGGCTCTGCCACCGGATACCATTTCATATCTCCTACAAATTAATATCACATGCTCATGAAATCTGTACTGGGCTTTCAGGTTTAGGCAATACGGATTATGGAACCGGTATGCGGAACTATATCCTCGTGAGGATCTCATCTACACTGTAGGAGTTAGCAACTATAGCCGAGACTGGTTTTTTGCTCATGTCACAAGGTATTTGTCCTTGCCCTTTTTGGCCTCTAGCTTGTTAGTGCATCTTCAATGGTTTGTGGCAAGATGCAATACTAATGCTACTTTTCTGTATGCTATAGCGCCAAAATGCCATTCTCTTGATTGTCACATGCCATTTCGGAACGAAAACTATCCCTTTTTCCCAACCATATTTATAGACAATTGATAATGAGGTGGCGAAAAGGGCATTGCCATACCTTTTCCAAATTTGGCACAAGATTTTGCAATACAATTTTCAGACTACACTTTTTAACACGACATTATAGGATAATTTTGTGAAAGTATTGCTCTGATTTGCCTTAGTAAAGCTCCATTGGAGATGCTCTAATACTTTTGTAACTGCTTGTTCTAATGTTACATTTGTAGACATGACGGAAATGGCAATTACACAGCCACCACATGGAAAATCTTGTTTGATATCAAAGCCGTTAATAGGGCTGGAAATTATACTCTTCGTGTGGCACTGGCATCAGCTAATGACGCTGAACTGCAGGTATGTAGCTTTTTCTCAACTTACCAGTTCCATTCTTGTTGGGATTCATTCACCTTTGCACCCTTAGCGTACTACCAATTTTTCATATAATGCCCTGCACATCAATCTTTCTCAACTTGTTCCTCCCTCTAATTGATTTTTTCGATCTCAATAGCTGTCTTCTTTCTCCTTTTTTGGCCTCTTCATTTACTCTCCGAGTCTTGTAAGCATTGCATTATCTCACTCCAGCACTTTGTGGCAATTCTGATGCGATGTTTGATGGAAATAATGACGGGGACACAATAGTTAAAGGACTAATTCTTAAAAATCTAAAGGGGGAAGGACTTAATCAAAACTTTGGTTACAAATCTTAACATTTAGTACCTCTAAGCTGAATGTGTGTTCTTATCTCTTTTCTCTTGAGGCCAAAAAAAGAAACAAGAAGACTGCGCTATCTCGATCTTAAATTCGAGAGTCAATAGTATTTTTGCTCGAAATTCCAAATGCCTGCAATCAGTTGTGTTACCTGTCAATTGCTGTTGCTAATTGAGTTTTACGTGGCTTTTTTAAGGTGCGCATCAACGATCAAAGTGGACCTCCAAATTTCAGCACTGGGCTTATCGGCAAGGACAATGCAATCGCAAGACATGGAATTCACGGCCTGTATCGGTTGTATAGCATTGTTATCCCCGGGTTTCAGCTTTACGAGGGAAGGAACACAATCTTTCTAACACAGTCAAGAGGGTCGGGTCCCTTTAAAGGCCTCATGTACGATTACATCCGTTTGGAAACAACCTGGATGGACAGAATCGATTAAGAGAACAGTACAAGATCCATTGAAGTTTTTCAAGAAAGCGTCCAGGATGTCAAGCTTGCAGCTCTGCATTCTTGATATCTTCCTGGAATTTTGGGGGTTTATTTTTGTGGCTTTATAGCGAGTCTGGTATCGATTATATCTCTCCGACAGAAGTATGTTGGTGCTACGTATGCCTTCATGTGTTAGGCCTAGGCTGATGTTTTAATTAATAATTCAGAATTCAATACAAATCTTCCAATAGCAATGAATTATGAACCCCAATGACCGTGAAGAGATGCTGTGAAATGTGAATTGAACAGAGAAAAGGTGGATATATTTATTGCATTGTTCTTTTTTTAAAAAGCTATGCCTTCCCTTTTCTTTTCTTTTTTCTCTTTTTTTTTTTTTTTTTTGAGATGAAAAAAGAGACCAGGAATCTCTCTGTCACGAGTTAAAACTCCTTTGTTGACGCACTAGAGGCAAATTTTTTATGTGTTCCTTTCTTAGATTGCACGGCAGAAAAATATCATTTCTTAGACGGGTGTTTGATACCTTTTAGATAAAGAAAAGGGAAAAGAAGGAAAAATGATTAAGGGAATTGGAGGGGAAGTCCAACATAAATTGGGAAAAAAGTTGATTAACCATCGTAGCTCATGTTGCTAACTTGCTATGTATGCTGCCGAATGCTAAGAATAACCATCTTTCACCATTTCCACGAAACTAAAGCTTATGTACTTCAGTACTTTAGGTTTCATTTACAACTATGATACTCTACTTTAGTTCTTCCATAAAAATTCCCAGTTTGCCAGTCTCTGGGTTTTCCGGAGCTCACTTTGATGACTCAAATTGTTCATATTTCAGAGCTTGTTGAGAATATCAATCACGCCAACGATCAAGTGTAAGAATTTTCGTAAGGTAGCCCACGGATAAAATGACTTTATAATTTAATTACCACTCAATATAGTGTGTCATATAGGCCAAGTGGGAGAATTTAAGAAATTACATAATGTAGCCTACATGTCATTTTCTATTTATTAATTGAAGTTGTGAGTGATAAATTAATCGCCCAATTATTAGGTGTCTAATTGTGAAAAAGTGTCTTATTATGAAAAGACACATCCTATGTGAAAGGGTGTGTCCTATGTGAAAGGATGTACTTATTGGGAAAAGATACATCAAGAGTCATATCCATTAGGAATAGACACATGATCAAAAGACACACCCATTGAGAAAGACATCACTTAGAGACAACTTTTCCTTGATGGTAGGAATATGTTGCCTATAAATACTGCATGCATAGGGTCCCTGGCCTAACCCAAAAAAAATAAATAAGAACAAGCCTGTTTCCATCAATGGAGTTCTCTACGTGGGTCATAAGTTAGAAGATCTCTCTGCTTTGTTCTATCACTTGAACAATAATGGCTGAAGGTCAAGTTTCCGCTGTGCTCACAGGTATTAACAATTTCTTTCATCTAGTCCATTGAATATAGTTTGAAATGATTTCGGAATATATCTGTCTCAGAACATAACATTACAACACCGAATCGGAACACATTTAACTCATTTATCTCAAGACAAATGCATTCCGAAATTATATCACCGTTCCAATCAACATGATTTTTGGCGTGACAAATGTTCTCAATGAAACTCTAAAACGTGAAGGGTTTGAATCATCAAAGAAGGCCCTTTTCGGCCCCATAAACAGGTAAACTAAACGGTCCAGTCCATCTGGGAGCATCCTCCTATTTTTTAGCCTACTAGCATAGTATTTGAAGCATTCTACTGAATCATCCAATATTACTAAAGCCTTCAAAAACAAAATTTTGATATGCACTATTTGAAGCTTTCGCTAAAGATATACTCTTAGAAATTTAAATGATTTCTCGTGACAAATATGCATATTTGATTACCTCGTGCATGTTATAGAAAGATTGCTGGTCCTCTCATCTCTCATTTATCACAAGTTCACAACCACGTATACCAAATGTACACATATTTATACAAACACTTGTGAATATGTAGGGCTTACACACATTGATGGTACTCGACTATGAGACCGAGCGAGTGGTACAATTTTTGCGTAATGGTGTGTTTAGGGCCCACTGCATGTCCCACACAAGTGCTCGGATCTTTTAATACTTTTCCGGTGAATAATTTGTAAAGCATCTTATAAAAAATCAGACGGGTACTCAATCAATTCTTTCGTTTTTATTTCAGAATTCACAATCTTAAAATTTGCACCCAAAATTGGATGTATTGACCAAACACTCATCGATATCCGATTGAGCTGATTTCTTAACAGCTCCAATCATCTCTGTGACCCGAAATGGACTCCACGCATTCTAATGCTACAGAATATGCACACTCAATCGGTACCCATAGAATTATTCGTCAATTTGTGTGCAGACCCATTCTTTCTCTCTCTCTCTGCTTCTTTTCCTCTCTCTCTTTTTTTCTTTTGTGTATTTGCTCTTTAATCTTTATTCTTTGTTTTTAATTATATCGGGGCGGCGCCTGAGGGAGACCACCATCACATGTTCAGAGAATGTTTTTTTTTTTCATTGTTTTCTTTTCAGCTTTAAAAAAATGTTTACGAAGAAAGATGAATGTGGAGTGTGGACAGATTTGAACATAAATTTGTTCGGAGCTGTCTGAGGTCTGATGTATGCGACTATGTGAGCTCTATATCTATCGTGAGAAACTTACATGCATCGAACAATTTCAAATACATCTGTATCTAGATATATGCGTATATCTCTATAGTATTGTATACTAGTATTACTGGCGGATCTATTAAGGGGCTGGGTGGGGCCAAGGCCTATTAAGGGGCCTGCGGATCTATTAAGGAACAATTTCATAAATTTTTTTTTATTGGTTTCAAAAGGAAAGTCCTATGACTTTTGCCAAGTATTTTTTTTTTTGGGAAATGCTAATGACGACCCATTCGGTTGTGAATAAGAGAGTAGAAGGGGGAAAAAAAGTTTTTGATGCACCTCTAACACTTTTCAAAACATTTTAACATATCAGAAACTGTGTTTTTTTTCTCCTTCCGCTCCTATTCACAACTCAATGGCTTGTTATTAACATTTTCTTTCTGGTTGATGAACAGTCACTTTATAAAATTTTCCAATTCAAACAAAAAAACATATTTTGTACTCTTTTTGTTGCCTCACACAACCCCTCTCTAAATATGCGAAACCATTAAACGTTCGATTGGACATTGTTTAATAAGCTGCTTGTCTTTCTGCAGTTAGATGTTAGGTTTTCTTGATTTAGAACTCATGTTTCCTAGTATTTAGTGTTGACTGGCCTCTATAATTTTTGGATAATTTTTTTTTTAGTTTAATAATAGGATTTTTTTGAAAATATTGTGGTGGCGACCCCGCCATTTGTCCTCACTTAGTGCCATCCTTGATTACTGCCACAACGATTGACGTAGTTTTTGTTATTTTCTTTCTCTCTTCCACATTGAGATTATATCCTTATCTAAATCCTGACTCCGCCACTGCTAATATTGGGTTCCTGAATTCTCAAAATGGGCTTTGTTTGGTTCATTGGAGAAGAAAGAAAAAATTATTCAAAATGAAAGTGTAAGGGAAAATTTACTCCTTTTATTGTGCTTTTCTTTTTTTACAAAAAAAAAAATTAATAATAATAATAATAATAAAAAAAAAAAAAAAAAAAACAGGTGGTGAGTTTTCCCCCTTCTCTTCCCTTGCGCGAACTTTCAACTTTTAAATTGTAATTGTTTTTTTCTTTTGATCAGAATATGTTAGTATTTGTTTGTTTTTAACAATTGTGAAGAGAGAGAGAGAAAAGAAGAAAAAAAGATTACAAATGGAATATTAGGAGTAATTTTCCTTTAGATGACTGAATAAGGCTGCCCTTTTCCTTTATTTCTTTTTATTTTTTCTATTTCTCATTATTTGGTACGTACACAAAGGCGGTCCCAAGGGGGTGCAAGGGAGGTGTTTGGACCCTGCACCCCTCCCGATTTTCTTCCTAAATAATACACTTTTTGGATTTTTTTTTAAATTACTGAAGAGTGAACCTTGCAAAACAAGTCAAATTGGTAATTCTGCGTCCGCCATTAATGTACATGTATATCAAGTTTATTCACCTGTAAAAAGAAGTAGGAAAAATATAATCACTACGTCAACCGAAAAGCAACCAAATAATATACTCTCTTCGTCCCATATATTGTTTGTCCACTATCACTATTTTGGACCTCTTACAAAATTTGCAATATGTTTGATAAACAAAGGTTCGAAAATTATGGAAAAACAATAGAGTAATTTGTAATATACGGGCAATTTTTTGAATGGCACGTATGTCGAAATGGGAAAAATAAATCGGGACTTACAGACTACATACTACACGCACCAATCAAAATAGGATGTATATGGCAAATGTATTCTTTTTTTAATCGATAAAGATACGGGTACAAAGGCCATGGTACAGAAAACGTACCGATCGCGTTCGGGGACCCACTTTTGGGTAACGGTGGGACTTTGGTTGGAGCACTTCCAACCGTCCGATTGAGCTGAAATTTGGTGGGGCCCCTCGAAAAAATATTTTAAGAATAATGTACGGTTCGGATCACTCGTGTGTGACCCAAAAATGGGTCCTGAACGCGATCGGTACATTTTCTGTACCATGGCCTCTTTATCCCTAGTCGGGTCCTTTTTTAATAAATGTGTAAAGAATCAAATCCTTTAGTCAATTACAGTATTGACTTTGTTCATTTTTTGTGAAGTTTTTGACTTTACGAGTTCGTGTAGATTACAATAATCGAAAAGGTGAAAATAAGCGATCATAGTTGAAAAAGAAAGTACTCTAAAGTCAATAAAAAGTCCAAAACAAACTTGGGAAATTGATTAGGAAATTTACCCCCCCAAAAAAAATTGATTACGAAACTACTCCGGTTCCAAATTGCACTTATTTTTTAAAAAAACTGGAACTGGAGTGGGTGCTGTGCACTTAGGTGCCGTGCACTATGGGTTGTTCGATGCCTGGATGGACGGTCTAGATTTGGTCGCGCTGCACGCGCCAATGAACGGATAAGATGTAAAGGGGTGGAGTAGCGCAATCAAATTTGGGATCGGACGGCCCGTAATGCACGACAACCCCCTCAAAAAAAAGTATATTTTGCACCAAAAAAATAATCTTAAATCCCTCTGGGACGGAGGAAGTATTTTTCTAGTTTTACCTTTTCAATTGCCAGAGGCCCAGAAATTTACTCCTACTTCATTACGATAAAATGGATGTGGAGAGGCCAAAAAAGTCGGACTGAGGGGGTGCTGTGCAGCCATGGCGGGGCTGCGCCGGCACCTTTATGACGATCAAAGACGTTCGCCGCGTGGACTTCGTCGAGTACTACACGTACACCAAAAATCAACTCGATCGGATATCTTTAAGTATGTCCTCGGAACACAAATACTTTTAAAAGAAATGGAACACAAATGGGCACAAACACGGGATCAAAACCACTTTTTCATGTTATTTGTGTTCCGATGAGGCACTTAAAGATATCCGATCGAGTTGATTTTTGGCACACTTGTACTACTGGACAAGGTCTACGCAGTGAATATCTCCGATTGTCGAAAAAATGCCGGCGCGGCCTCGCCCTGGAGCTGTACAGCACGGTACTGTGCATGGGGATGCACAGCACCCCATGTTCCCACTTCCCAGTCACGGGAGCTAAAAGGTTGCGTCCTTTGGTCACATGGAAAATTATTGGGTGCTTTCGAAGGAAAAATCTTCGAGTGTTCTCAGAATCTCAGAGCACTGTCACGTGGTGTTTCGGTCCCTCCATGATGTGGTGACGAAGACCTTAAATTTAGAAATTTGTTCCGTCCCAAAATCTCATGTTCAATAATTAAAGTCACCTCCCCCTATCGTAAGCGACAAGCACATATGAAATAGTTGTGACTTGTGACAGAGGCTTTAGAAATTACCCGGAGATGGGCTGAAATCACAACATACTACTACGTGAGTCATCTCTTGTCTCACTCTCCACAGATAAATTAAAGTAAATTATTATATCTCACCCGCTAAATTTGCCGCTAGTCCACTTATTAAGAGTATCATAACAAATAATACCAACTCTAAGGGCTGGTTCTAAGAAAGCATGGCACCAAATAAGACACACGTTATCACCCAGAATTCACAGGTTGATTTCTCCTGAAGAATTCACATGACGTTCTCTGGTTGTCATGTCACGTATATTCTTATGTGTGTCACGAGCGGCCTCCATGAATTCTCTCTCTCTCTCTCTCTCTCTCTCTCTCATGGACCGATCTGCAATGGAATCAATCATCTTGAGCCACATGTAGCCGTAATGGAATTTATTGGAAATTTCACTCCCGGGTTAAAGTTGAATACTCCTATTATCATTTTCTATGTTGGGAAGCAAGATTTTGAGTGAAAAGTAAGTCTGTTCAGAGAACTGAAAATGTGAAAGACTCTTGTTGGAAAATGTGAAAGACTTTTGGTTCCACTTTATTTGAGATTAACCGATTTTACGTAAACCGAAACCAAACCAAACCAGGCTAGCTATTGAGGAATGATTAAATCTAAATTATTTGCGACCGAGTATATAAATTAATCTTTATAATCAGCAATAAAGGGAAAAAAAAATTTATGCACAATTTTTTATTTTATTTTTTTATCAAAAAATACGAATCTCTTTTCGTAGTGAGACAAATGTGAGGATGAAAGGAGTAATTGATAAGGTCTTACAAGAGATAGATAGTGAAAATGTTTACCCAATTTTTGGAGAACCGGTTACAGGCGTGTGCTATATGCCTATATATAACTATGTAACTATGATAAAACGACAATAAAAGGTACATGTGTTTACTGCAAAATATTAAATATGAACTTTTAAAAAACTAAAAATTTAAAAACTAAAACCATTGCAAACTCAACTCACCATAATCATAATTAACATTTAAGATTATTTAATAAATTTTGTCTAAAATGCTACCAACTATTTTTTAAGAGTTAAAATTCTACAATTTATCGTTAATTTTTTTTTGGGATCATGTTCCACTCATTTTTTGTGACATCACTTTTACTAGTCATCCAAACTCGTGTCGTGTTACATGGCAAAATAAAATAGCATTTGTTATTGTGTCGTCTAAAGACCGTATCAACGTTGAATCTCTTAAAATTGTCAATGTTAAATCTCCTAAAATTGTTATATGCATCTATAAACGACACTAATCCACTTCAAAAAAATTCACAAACTCTTCCTAACAAGAAAAACTAGTCAAAATGACATGCTTACGTGTCACGACGTGATTGCACTAATTAAGTCAAATTTTGGCACAACCACCAAATAGATCACAAAATTTCTTTAAAAAATAACAAAAACAAATAAGGAGTGGCAGAGTAGATAGAGATAAATGATGACTTGATGATGTTATGTCTTTGACATAATTTTCACTTTCAACTAATTAATAAATAAAACAGAACAAAGACTCAACAACTCCAAGGAGAAGGAGCCATCCATTACTTATTCTTTTAAAAAAGTCAACAAAAATTACCTAATACAAGCAAAAAAAAAAAAAAAAACCCCCTTAAAATACCTACAAACACCTTTATATATAGAGCTATTAATAAACATTTCCATTCCATTCCCCTGTTTTTATGGTCTAAAGTTACCCGCAATAGACTCCAAAAGTTAGATTCAGTAACGCTTAGATTATGGGAAAACACCAAAAAGGCCCCAAACCCACATGCACTATGCCTTTACATCAGTAGAATACTTAGGATTTATGCACTAAAGAGAACAAACCCAAGAAAATACACCCAAAAGCAGCTTATTCAACACTATACAGAGTACATTCCTTGGTTTACAGAGGTGGGTTTTGCCATATTACTATTACCCATTTGGGTTTTTACCCAAAATTTCTCATGTTTTTCTTTCTTTTCACTTGCAGAGAGTAAAACCCATTTGGGTTTTTCCCAATTGTTGGAAATTTTACAGAGTACATACCTTGGTTTACGGAGGTGGGTTTTGCCATATTATTGTTACCCATTTGGGTTTTTACCCAAATTTTCTCATGCTTTTCTTTCTTTTCACTGACAGACAGTAAAACCCATCTGGGTTTTTCGCAATTGTTGGAAATTTTCAGGTGTTTGTAATCACACATTGTCTTCTGTTTCTGATCAATACATATGTATCTGTGTATATAATGATTTTGCAGGTTTGGGTTTGTGGATTGTTGAGTAATGAGGAGGCAATTATCATGGGTTTTGATGTGTTGGTGGATTGGAGTTGCTGTGCATTTGTTCTTTGTTGGAGATTGCTCTGGAAAGACGCCATTCAGGTTCTTACTCATCCCCTGCTTTCATGTACACAAGAATACGTACAGATACATACATATATGTAATATGTGTGTGTGTATCTGTGTATTGGCATGCATTTTTCGAAGTCCGAATTTCGTGTGCCTGAAAATGTTTAGAAAGAGAGAAAAAATTATCCGATCAGTTTTGTGGATGTTACTGCAATCAAGCAAGAAGTTTAGATGACAATGGCACACACAATGCACAGCAGTTTTCTTTGTTTTTCCTCGGATTTTATATTTTTATTGCTACGATAAGTAATTGTACATACGCGTATATAATAATATAAACAACCGCGGTACAAGTGTTATGCACAGGAGTGTGAAATTTTTTTATTATGCTTGATGGTATTTATTGTTCATTGATTTATGATTTAACATTCTGGAGAGTTTGAGCGTTAAGTTTGAAAGTTGTTTTTTCCTGCTAAGAGAGAAAAAGAAAAAAAAAAAGTGAAGATAAATATTAGTGGTCGAGGAGGATTTTCGAATTTTTTTTAAAGATAAGTGTATCGTATTTTTTTTTTATAAAGATAAGTGTATTGTATACATAATACAGGGGCTTGGTATATACTTAGTATTTATTAAAAGATAAATAGTTACATACTTGAATATATTAAACGTCCTTCTCTCCCTGTTTTTGGTTCATTTCAAGGAGTTGTGTGACACTTTAAAGAAATTCAAAAGAAATTAGTCCCGAAACATCGAGCACAGTTACTTGGCATTCGGATCACTATAGCACCACACGTTAATATAAGGTTCATACACTTAGTAGTGTATTCCATAAGAATGTGCGGTGGTAAAATGTCTCGAAACACCACATGATCATGCCCCCAGTAAATAATTACAACAGTAGAACTTCCACAAAATTTTCTCATTTTATATTTTTGTGAAGCTTTTACCTCGGTCTTCTTTGGACTCTCTTGCTTCACATGTCTGTCTCATTTCCTTGGGGATAAAAAGTTACCACATCATTCACTTTCCCATATTCTCATCTCTTCCTTTTTTAATTATACCTTGTCTCTTCGTGTTGATAAGACAAACACTCTTTCTAGAGTTTCTCTTTTCCAAAAGGAAGAAAATCCATTCTTTAGTATTTTTCTTTTGCATTTTCCTTTATCTTTACACATATTAATTAATTCAAATTTCAACTCAAGAATTTTTGTACTCAAGAGTTTTTGCTACAAATGTCTGATTTTTGATAATATCTAAGTGCTATCAATTTTTATGGGGTCAGTTTATTTGAAAATTTGTTCCGACTTTAATTAGGTTTGTTATAGATGTGAAATTAATTAGGTTTCGACATCGGAATTATAGATAAAAAAAAACTTTGAATGTTTATCATATGCCAGCTTAGACATCGGAATTATAAAAATAAAAATAAAAACTTTGAGTGTTTATCTCTGTAAAATTACCTTAAAGAGAAGGATCTTTCTATTATCACTTACACCTTACTTTAAATGGTCGCATCAATGAAGTCTTTTTTTCTTTTTTGGTAATGACAATATTGAAATCCCTTAAAGAGAAATGCTCAAGAAGATTCTCACTGTTAATTTCTCTTTCTTTCGAATAGATACTGATCTCCGATCAATTTAATTTTTTAGATGAAAAACAAATACATCGAGCCTCGCATAATGAGTAGTTCAGATCATTAATTAAGATTGAGTTAGGTCTGACTTTACATAACATAAATATACCACATATAAGATTACATCAATTACTTCATTTAGGCTAAAATCTCTTCTTCTTCTTTTTTTCCGTAAGGATAGGTGTTTATTATAAGTGGCCACAATGGGAGTCGAGTAGGTCTCGAACTCAAGACGTCTCTCTCAGAAGGGAAAGTAACGAACCGGTGTGGTGTTCAAATACTTGCCAAAAGTCACAAAGACATTTATGCTTTCTCAAGCAATTAAAACTATTTTTTTTTTTTTGGGAAAGGAAGAATTTCCCTACGAACCGAACTAGTCTCTCCAGCCCTTCCCACAACCTTTTTATGCATTTGCATGAGGTGAGGTGAGGTGAGGTGGCTCCAAGAACAAACCATTACCGAGGGGAATCGACCCTGTGACCTTGGGGTGATAGGTCCGGCCGAGACAAGTCGATCGATTAACTACTACAAAGGTTTCTTTTGTGAAAATTCTTTTACAAGATATTAAAAATGGTGTACTATGCCAATTAAATGTGATATTAAGGAAAATTGATTGCAAATATTTGTACAGACGAGTCATGTAAAGCGAAAATAGTGATTCCTAATAGGTGTAAGGACTATTGGTCACTTTAGACTTAGAGGAAAAGCATTTTAGATGTTAGCATTGCAAATTGTGAGATCGAAAAGAGGTTTGGTACATTACCAGAAAAGTTTTCCATAAAATCACCCAGAAAATGCATTCAACAGGTGAAAATTCATCAAATAGTGTACGGGGTGACTTTCACCCGTTGGATTCATTTTCCGAGTAATTTTATGAGAAACTTTTCTGATACCAAATACTTTCCCGATCGAAAAAGAGCTGTTTCTAGTAGATTATTGAGACCAGTGACCACGTACAATATGTCGCGCCTAGCTAGTAGGCTACTGGTCACTAAACAAAAGGACCATGCTAATTTGCTTGATGGTCCTAAACTAAACATTGAAAACTTTGATGAGTACCTCGAAAAAAGTGGGGCATGCTGCATGGAAAGCAAGAGTACAATGCTCTAGACAGGCTAATCGTAAAATCATAGAGAGGTTTGAGAGTGAAAGCCTATAAATTAGTTATCATAGTGAACACTCAAACCTTTGTAATTGAGATCCATGAAGATTTTTCAATGGGTAATAATGAAATTGTAAGTTGACTAAAAGGTAACGATATTTAGATTGTGGGTAGGCATTCCCTAGTCTCATTCCTATGACGATAGTGATTTTTATAGTAATGGTTGAGCTGGAAGAACTTGGTTCTAAATGAGTCCGAGGTAGTGGAGTCACTACTTTAGGAAAATATGCTGATTCCTAAAGACAATTATGATATAGGGTATGCGTGCATGATTGTAATCCGCTAACCAAAATAGTACCAATATGGATTGCCCCTACTGTGTGTTGGGTAAGTAGAAGTTTAATTGGCTCAATGACGTAGTTGAAGACTTTTAGTTCAGTGTTGCTGGTAGGGTTGGGCATTTCATCCGCCCCGTCCGAATCCGATCCGATCCGAACGGATCGGCAATATGGAGATCTGTTTGGAGATTGGATAAGATATGGAGATTTTTTTTGAAAATGTTTGGGGATTGGATAGGGGGTGGAGATAGGCATGTCCCCGCCCCGAATCCGTTCCCCGCTCCATCCCCGCCCCGCTCCGCCCCGTCCCCGATCTGCCCCGTCCCCGAATCCCCGAAATATAGGGGTCTATTTATGAATTATGAAACTTTTGGGTCTCACTGAATTTTCGTCAAATATATGGCTTTAGCAAGTGGAATGAGTTTTAGCGTGACATGTATTTCCCAATCATTAGAAACATGTTTTTCTAATGATTTTTGGTTTTTTTCTTCGCTTAGGTATATATTTTCCTATGACTGGAACCTAATTAATTCCATCAAGTAAAAGCCAATTGAAACAAGTCAAAGTACATATCAATAGATGTGGCCCATTTAGTTTCCATCTTCGCGAACATCTCATTTTAAAAAAATTGGAGGGTTTTGAGAATGTAAACATAATGGAAAACATGGCCTTCTAATGATGTTTTCCAACTGGTGGGAGTTCGGAATTCACAATGTTATATGTTGGGATGTCTGTTATTTTGTTCGGAATTCACACTTGATTTTAGGGAAAATGATTTGTAATTGGGCTTCTATAACTATTTACTTGTTACTCTAGGGAAAATGATTGGATCCCCGAAATCCCCGTGGGGATCCCCATTCCCCGTTTGGAGCGGGGATGGAGGATAAAAATAAATCCCCGTTGGAGATTGGATAGGGGATGGATATGAGTAAGGGGTTTGGGGATTGGGGGTGGAGATAGTAGTCTCCGGCCCCGATCCGTCCCCATGCCCATCCCTAGTTGCTGGGAAACTTGAACTTGATTGTAGGTTCAAACCCATACGGTACCCCTCACCCATTGCACAATAAAAAAGTAAGTGTATAATATGCATATGGTTACAAGTTCAAAAGGTTATAAAATAAACTGGAGCAATGTTAGAAAAAAACGTTTTTAAAACCTCTTTAAAATGGTTTACTATGCTAACTAGGGGTGTCAACGATCCGGTTTGGTGCGGATTGGTATGAATCCGAGGACCGAACCAAAAGTCTACGGTCCAATGTAAGGCAATCTGTGTCCAAACCAAAAGTCTACAGTCTGGTTCCAAAACAATCAAAAAAATCACGGTTCGGTTCACGGTTTATCCACGGATTATAACATTTCACAAAATAAAAATATATATTCCACATTCACATTCTCAATGTAACTTTTGGAACAAATTCATCAGTAGCTTTTAAGTTTTAATAAACAATACCAAGTCACCAACAACATTGCTTTAAAATGATTTAAAGAGATTCACATTCAAGAGAGTAAACACTAGCAGTAGTAAAAAGATGCAGAAACAACATAATATAAAGCGAGTAAACAAAAGTCTTCACCACAACCAGTCCCGAGTCCGGGAGTAGCTAATATACGTGCAAGCAAAATTACAATTGTTAATTACAGTTTGCACCTTTACTTTTTAGTTATACCACATTCACCTATTTAGGGTATAAAATTAAGAATAATATGTTTAATTATAATTCTTATCCCAATATTATATATATAAATACATATATTTTTATTGATTAAATTCTCACGATCCGGTTCGGTTCATCCACGGTTCTTTTATGAAAATCCATTGACCGAACCGCGAAGCACGGTTTTCTAATTTTTTCAATCCATGTCCGGACCATTAATCCACGGACCCAATCCAAAACCTATGGTTCGGTTCGGTCCGGTTCGGATTCACGGTTTGTGGGTTTTTTTTGACAGCCCTAATGCTAACTAACTTTAAATTTCGGAAAATTGATTACAAAAATTTGTAACTCCATTTATTTAATTTGCTATTCAATTAGTTCTTGTTATATGCCATGGCATTTGTGTTGGCTTTATTATAAAAAGGTGCCTAGTGCAAGATGGATAAGGAATTTTTGATACGTTATGTAGTTATGTCCATTTATTTATTTATTTTTATAGAAATTATAATTAAGATTTCTTACAATTTAACTTTTAGATATACTTACTATTAAACAACTTGACCGTATTATAGGAATTTTTTTATAGGAATTTTTGATATGTCATTTTCTGTTTCAAAATTCTAATAGTAGTACAGTACTATTTTATTTTATATATTCTCTATTTAAACATGATTTTTTTTTAATTTTTTATTTACATTTTTCCTTTGTTACTTTCCTTTATCTTTTGTTTTGTTCGAAAGAGTGGGGAGAGAGAGAACTTAACTTTTGAGAAAAGCGAAAGTAATAACAAAACAACGGCTTATGAAAGAAATACTGTAGTAAAAATTATTTTAGCTAATGTTTATCGAGGCTATTAATAAATACTACTGTATATTTTATGAATTTAACTAGGAAAAATAGTTAAATGAGAAATGTCACGGAGGAGTTTCCTGTTATATCACTTGACTTTTTGCAATTTTGGGATTTTGTGTTTATTCAATTTTTTTTTCGGTTGCGTTTTCTAGTTTTGCGTCAAACTTTTACGAATTATATATGATTTGTTTCAAAGAGATGATTCGGAAAATTAAGAGGGTGTTCCACTAACTCAGTTTTTTGAAAAAATTGGGTTTTCACGGTTTTTTATATGATGTGTTGTGAGAGAATGACCTGTCTCGGTGTTTGAAAAAAATAGTTTTTTGTTAGTGGAACACCCCCTAAAACTTATAACGGAAATCCAATTTTCTTTGAAAACGAACAATGTAAATTTAGAACCGTGACTTATTTTGGAAAACTTTGCACTTTGCAGTATGTTGCAAGTGCCAAGCATTAGAATATTACCAGTATTACAATTACAGTAAGCAAGTGGTGGCTAGCTCATGCGGTAGAGCTCTTGGATGTTTCACATTGCATTTCGGAATTGAGTCTCAGTCCTCCCTCCCCATGTATAGATTAAGAATGATGAATGACCAAAAAAAAAAAAAAATTATAATAGATCCATGCTCTGAGAACATCCCTAATGGCATACTCAAATTTTGGTATTTGGATACTCAAAAAGCTCACAATGACATTTGGATAAATAGTCAAATTTAGTAACATTTTTTTTGTACATACTCAAATTTTGGCATTTGGATACTCAAAACTATCAACAATTTCCCAATAATCAAACTTGAATATTCAAAACTACCAACATTTTCTCTTATTTTGGTTATGGACAAAAATGAACATTGTAAAGCTTCACATTGATAACTTTAGAAATCCATTAAACGAATATTCAAAAGATGTTTTACCGAAAAAAAAATATTCAAAAGATGATGTGGCAGTATGCCATTGGTGATGCTATGCTTCCCAAATTTGTGTCCTCATGTTCGGAACAATTACAACAACACCCAATAGTTTCCAAAATTACAGCACACCCCTGTACTTCCAGCACTACCTGTAAACAACCCGTTGGCGAATTTAGAGAGAAGATGGATTTCTCGAGTTCGTTGGCGGGGAATCTGGGATCGCGGTGGACAGCAATGGAGGCGAGAGAGATAACTAGAAGAGGAGAGAGAGAGAGAGAGAGAGAGAGAGAGAGACAGAGGGTGGCGCCTACTACTGTCGGCAAGCCCTACATTCTTGCGCCGCCGCTGCTGGTGGTGGCGTCCCGCGCTTGAATCAGCTACCATGTCGACTCAATCGAGTGCTGTAATGCTGTTCATAATCGATTTCTCTTTACCATGGTTTTCCTCTAATCCATCTCTTTCATATGCGCAAACATACATATGTTCCAAAATGGACCATTGGTTCGTTGATCAGGAAATGGGATTTTCTGGACCATCAGCTAGGACAATGCACCATCTACAAATGTTGGTTTTTTGTAGTTTGTTAGTTTCACAATTGATGCAAAAGCATGAAAGCTCCGCCTTTAACTATTTATATAAAGCATGATGTTGTCAAATTACGGAGATTACAAGGAGATATGAAAAGTGTACGTGACTCCAAGTTTCTCAATTTGAGTCGGGATTACTTTGAAGAGAGAGTGAGATAGAGAGAGAGAGAGAGAGAGAGAGAGAGGAAACTATTTTGCTTCTTATGTATTCGAACAGAGAGATGTGATTTGCTCTGATTAGTCCCTCAACATATCTATGGTGTATAGATATAGATTTTTGTAATTGACGAACAGTGTGTACTATTTGATAGAGATTTACATCTCTGTATATAACAGTCTAATCCTGATTCTTGAAGAACAGGAAATTAATCAAACAGGGAAACATGGGAACAAAATCACCACGAATAGGAAGTTACACGATGAAATCATGAAGCAGATAGTATTCTATTCTTGTTGACAAAATCCTTGATATACCCTAGTGAATACGCCTACTAATAGAATAGGAAGCCAGTTTTGTTACTTGTTTGCTTTGAGCTGAATTATCTTATTTTTGGCTAGTGGATTTGTGGGTAGAAAGGAAAAGGACAAAATCAAGTATAGTAACGATTTTTTTTTCTTTCTGTTTTGTTTGGTTGGATTACGAGATCAGAAAATGAGTAAGTAGGTAATTGTAATTCCCAGCAAATCATTTTTTTGGCTGGTTACCCCCAAAGGAATTTACAAATCTGAATAATTCGATTTCCCTTTCATTTTCCCTTGGCAAATCCAATATCTAAGCATGCTTTTAAGTCATGGTTTATGCAATTCGCAGCATGCCTTTGTGAAGCTTTGGCATGTAGAAAGTAATCAACTCTCTCTCTCTTGACCTGTATAGAAACAGAAACACACGAGCACTAACTTGCTGCTTCCAATCTTCATTTGTTGTCTTATCTTTTCTTTTTATCTTTGGTTGATTTCATTGCAGAAACTTTTCAGGAAGCACCAACGACCAAGAACAAATGCTCTTTCCTCCAGTTCATTTGCATACACTGGATCAGCATGTAAAACTGTAGTGATTTTATCACTTAGATGAAATTTTTTGGGGTTACTTCTACTCATCACATATCTAAAATTTCCCAGGTCGTGATGGAAAATGGCCTTGTCAATGTCACATTGTCATCCCCTCAGGGAGTGGTCACCAGAATCCAATATAATGGGATTGACAATGTACTGGAACCCAATATAGAAAGAAACAGAGGGTACTACATTTACTGGCTTTTGTTTTCAGTAGATCTTTACAAGAATTTGATATTATTGCCTTATCAGGTAAGATTTTGAACCTTTTTGATTAAGTTTAATTGACTGTAGGTATTGGGATGTCGTTTGGGACAATCCAGAACATCTTGGTGGAATATATGACTTGTGAGTTCTTCTTTCTTTTCTCAAGCTATAATTTTGATAAGAATTGCTTTGTGTTGTAATTCAACATTTTTGCTAACCAATCAATTCAATTGCTGTCGGGCAGGCTAGAAGGAACACGTTTCAGCGTCGTTATGGAAGATGAAAATCAAATTGAGCTCTCTTTTACAAGGACGTGGAATTCCGATCTGAGTGGCAGTATAATTCCTCTTAACATAGATAAAAGGTGCCGTTGAGGTCTCAATAATCAGCTTAGTTTGTATCCAAACAGATATCTAGTTACACTTCTTATCACACCAACTAAGCCATTATATGAATCCTGTTTGTAGGTTCATAATGCTGCGTGGCTGCCCAGGTTTCTACTCCTATGGAATATTCGAACACGCAGAGGGATGGCCTGATGTAAATATCTACCAGGGAAGGATTGTATTCAAGCTTGAAGAGAAACTGTAAGATAGAATTCTTAGAGTTAATTTCATTTCCAAAAGCCAAGTAGCAATGACGTTATTTTGAGTTGTTGACAAGGTTTGAACTGAACAGATCAAATTTATTGCTGATCATTACATGTATAGGTTCCGATACATGGCTGTATCGGACGAAAGGCAAAGGATCATGCCCACGGCTGAGGACCGCAGAACTGGCCAAGTTCTTGACTACCCTGAAGCTGTTCTATTGACAAATCCAAGCAATTCAGAGATCAGAGGGGAGGTAAATTTCACAATTCACATACTATACAATCTACTTCTCTATTAGCGGGTATCCATATTTACAAGCATTGGTAAGGCAGTCTTAACTTTTGTCTGGACAAATTTCGCAAAAGTTGTAGATGATTCCTTTTGGTGATTTGTCAAGAAATTTGAACCAAGTATTGTTGGGTTTAGTGTTTTAGGTTGAATGGGATAGCTTCTTGAGTTAGCTTTACCAAAATCTAACAAATCCTTACTTCATGCTCCAATCCATGGCATATGAAATATAATAGAAAACAAAACACATACCTGTTAGTGATGAAGATGCTATAGCCTTAAGTGTAATAGTAAGCTGCTGCTGCTCCAAGATCGATCAAACCAAGAGCTAAAAACCCCAAACTTGAAAACAACTTTCTTCCCTTTTTGTGGAGTGAGAGATCTACCCTCTATCCTTTTTGTGTTTTAGTGGGCCAAACATGTATATATAGGATGAGGGTAGAATCTCCTCTTTTGCCTAATAAATTGGCCCAGCCCATTATGGGTCCAAAATAACAAAATACCACCAACCCACACTTAAAGAAAACTATACCACAAAAAATAGGTGCTCCAAAATGACTGCTAATTAAATGGTGATCACTGATCACTAACCAAAATGAGTCTAGACAAGCACTCCAATAAATTTGATAGTCGGTTTTTTTGTCTTCAAATAATAAATGACTATGCTAATCCACAAAAGATGGAATAAATCTAACATCTTGTTATTTTTGTTATCTAGGTGGATGACAAGTACCAATATGCATGTGATGACAAAGACAACCAAATTCATGGGTGGATCTCCTCTGACCCGCCCGTTGGATTCTGGATGATCACACCAAGTGATGAGTTCCGAACCGGTGGGCCTGTCAAGCAAGACCTCACCTCACACGTCGGTCCAACCACCTTATCCGTAAGTATCCCACCACCTTATCCGTAAGTATCCCACCACCTTATCCGTAAGTATCCCACAGTTCCCTTTCCAGCCCACAACCTCACCATGCAAGACTTGGCATGGACACATCGTGTCTTTCATGTTTGGTATCCTTTTGAAAGAGAGAGGGTAAGGAAGAAAAGTGTTTCTATTGTTTGGTTGGCAAAGAAAGGAAAAGAAAGTAAGGAGAAAAGTAATTTTCTTTTGTTTGATTTTGAGAAATGGGGGAAGAAAGTGATTCAGAAACTAAACAAATGAGGACAAGAAGGGAAATAGGAAAGTAATTTTTTTTAATCTAATTTTGCCTGTTCTCCTTTTCATCCCATATTAGGAATAGGAACCAAAGTGAAAACTAATAAATTTCCTTTCGTTTCCTCTTTCTTTTCCTGGGTTCAAAACAGACAGTGTAACTGGCCCAACATAATGGCCAATACATGCTCAACTCAATGCAACAAGTGTTAATCCTAATTACTTGGGTTCAGCTACGTTATTCATTTCCTACCTTTGGTTCGTTTAGCTATTGTATATGTGATACTATTTTTTGGATTGGGCTATTTATCTCCAGATGTTTTTCAGCACCCATTACGCTGGGGACAGTCTGGCCATAAAATTGCGATCTGGCGAGCCATGGAAAAAGGTGTTTGGCCCTGTTCTCATCTACCTAAACTCGGCTTCCCCCGATGAAGATGTATTGACACTTTGGGAAGATGCTAAAGAACAGGTATTAGGCAGGGCATAAAATGTTGTACACATAAATGTAATCAACATTATAGTATGGTAGTAAGCCTCGGTTATATACACTATACAGATGTTGGTGGAAACCCAGAGCTGGCCATATGATTTTCCTCTTTCAGAAGACTTCCCTCATGCTGATCAAAGAGGCACAGTTTCTGGTCGATTACTAGTCCGTGACAGGTACCTCTGCATAGTAAAGCAACCATCTTTCTTCTTCATTTTAAAATATATAATTGTATGGCGTTTGATATAGACGTCTTAATTTAGGTACATTAATGAAGCCCTTATGACTGCGAACTCAGCTTTTGTGGGGTTGGCTCCCCCAGGAGATATTGGATCGTGGCAAAGAGAAAACAAGGTTAATTTTAAAATTTCGCTTATGTGTGGTATGGCTTCAACATTTGCTGATATGTCTCAAATTGGCTGATAATTATTGAAATATTTTTTCGCCTCTTGATGTGTACATGTGGATAATTTATTCGATGTACTGAGCAACTATGACAGCGAATACATTGGAAAAAAGACTAATGCTTAATTTTAGCATCTCAGGGTTATCAATTTTGGACTCAAGCTGATGCTGAAGGGTACTTCTTGATCAAAGGCGTCCGAGATGGAAATTATAGCTTGTATGCATGGGTACCAGGCATTATTGGGGATTACAAATACGATGCTTTTATCACCATTGCACCAGGTCCCAACTTTCGCACTGTTAGCTTCGATTTCATTTGAATGAAATGGAAATTGGGCAATGGTTAACTATATGCATGGAAAATAAGCAGGGAGACATACCAGACTAGGTGTTCTTGTTTATGACCCTCCAAGAGAAGGTCCAACCCTATGGGAGATAGGGATCCCTGATCGGAGGGCTGCTGAATTTTATGTGCCAGACCCAAATCCGACTCTACTGAACCGATTATATGTCGATCTTCCAGATAAGTGAGCCCTCATACAAACAAAAGCTGCTTAGGCTGTATTTGGATCTTTGATGTATGGAGTGAAAAAAAGGGAAAGGGGATTAGTGAAGCAATTTTTGTCTCTTTTCTGTTTCTTACCTCTTTCATTTGTACCAATCCAAGATCCAACTCTAGGCTGTGTTTGGATCTTGGATTCGTGGAGGGTTTTGTGAAGGCAAAGATAAATGTAAAGGGATTTCCCTATACAAACCAACCTTTGTTTCGCTTCCCTTTTCTTTGTCTTATACATATCCGAGATCTATACACAGCATTAATGCTTGCGATCCTGTTATTAACTGCAATAGTCACCCTTGAACTGTTTCTGAGCAATAGGTATAGGCAATACGGATTGTGGGATCGGTACACTGATGTCTATCCAGACGAAGATCTGGCCTACACTGTGGGCATTAGCAGTTATCAAACGGATTGGTTCTTTGCTCAAGTTAACAGGTGTGTGTTTCAATTTCAAGCTGTCGAGCTTGACAATTTTGCTGGTACTGGTTCTAACCTTGCTCTGCAGGAATATAGGAAATAAGACTTACATACCAACCACATGGAGAATCATATTCGATCTAGATGATGTGAGGGAGACTGGAAATTATATGCTCCGTTTAGCAATAGCATCAGCCCATGAAGCCGAGCTCCAAGTATGGAAGTTTTCTTTTTCGACTTTCCTTTTCCCTTGATTCTTTTGTCATACTCCCATGTCCACCCTACATTCCAAAGTTCAAAGCATATTCGTTATGGAACTGCATAAAAATCTGTCATACTATGATAGGGCATACCTTGGACATCTGCTTTTGGTCCACCCCCTCTTTGGTGAATCAAAATCGTCATTTTAGCTGGCAGGGACACAGGTGTTCTGACAAATGATGTCGTAGTGAGAATGGTAAAATAATTTGCTTGCCGAGGTTGTTCTTCATGTGATTTGTGGAACTTTGCTTTCACATGTTTTCAACATCATTGATCTATGTTTTGTATAAGTGTGAAATATATTTTTTTCTTCGTGTTTTGAAGTATTTTAAGTGATAACGACTTAGTTTTCAACTCATTTAGGCAATTTTCATGCAGATGATGTCGAGTAGTTTAGGAACATTGCATCCTTAAAAAGGCATACCAACATCATTGTTGCGTAATTTGTGTTTTGCTTACGAATTTTTCGATTTGGAAAGGTTCGAGTCAACGAGGCAGATGTCACGACAGCCCCTCACTTCACAACAGGGTTCATAGGCAAGGACAATGCTATCGCTAGGCACGGTATTCATGGCTTGTATTGGTTGTATGCAATGGAGATATCAGCATCTCAACTTGTCACTAGAAGCAATACAATATATTTGACACAGTCAAGAGGCTCAAGCCCTTTCAAAGGTATCATGTACGACTATATACGTTTAGAAGGGCCACCGGAAACAGATTAGGGTTGGGGTTGGAGATGTACAGTATTTTGCAATCATTCTTTCAGCTTGTTTAAATTTTGGAAGCAATATTAAGCTCCATAGGTTAAGGTTTAGTGTTTGATATCAGTATAAGAACTTGATAGAATTTTTGTATTGTTTAGATGTGGAATAAGAAGCTTTTGTAATCAAGTTTGATTTTGCTCTGTCTAGACCTTTTGATTAAGGAAAAATTATGCTGAATTTGATTTTTCACACTGAAATTTCATTCAAAATAATGTGGCAATAAAATTTTGAAAATTATGGAGACTTTTTGAGGTAAAGAGAGGGGAGGAGTGTTTCTTGGAGGGCGCCCCTGTAGGGCTGCTCCGGGCCGTTGATTTCGACAATCAATGGCTTGGATTTCATCCGAGTCCTTGTAGATCTGAGTCGTTCATTGCCGAGATAAAATTCGAGCCATTGATTGTCGAAATCAATAGTCCAGGAGCCGCCCTATAGGGCCGCCCTCGAGGAACCCCGGGTCCAAAGGGAGGACCACAATGAATGACGAGATTTCGTAACAGACCCATGGATGCCTTTGTTGTACCTCAGGATGACTTTTTTTTTTACCTTTTTATAACGAAGAGTGTTCCGGTGAACTAGACTAATCTATTCAATCCTCCCATAGCCCTTTTCCCGTGTTTACAGTATTTTGTAATGAACTTGTTAACATTTCCCTTCCCCATTATGTAACGTGCGAAGTAAATCAAACAAATGAGAGAAAATCAAACAAGAGACAAATTTTACGTGGTTCGACGTACATTGGGTGTAAACCTATTTCACGGACAGTCGATCAATTACTTCGACTAAATTAAAGGCAAATAAATCCTTAAAAGAGCTACAAAGAAGAGATCCTGCATAAACCCCCTCTCAAATCTAAGTATTCACCAAAGACAAGATGTTCCATCAATTACATAAGCCGTTGAGGTGATCCGATAATGAATCAGATTGATCATAGGTGATGTGCAAACGTACAAAAGTAAAGTTATCATGGAACAGAACTCATGAATTGGATAACGGTAATGCGAGGGATACAGACTGCTGCGCACAAGAAATGTACTGACCGTGCTCGGGGACTCACTTCTGGGTTCCATCCAAACCGTTCATTCATCTTAAAACATTTTTCCAAGTGGCCTTGTGAGAAATCAGCTCAATTAATCCAAGGTGCGCAAGTGGTTGATCCAAAATTTTCCCATTTCATCCAAAACTTTTTGAATGAAATGAGGGAATTTTAGATCAACCACTTATGCATATTGGATTGAGCTGATTTCTCGCGGGGCCACTCAGAAAAATGTTTTAAGATGAATGAAAGGTTTGAATCACTTGTGTGGGGATCCAAAAGTGGGTCCCCGATCCAAATACATTTTCTGTCCCGAGGTCTATACCTCTCAATACATTTTCTGTGCACGTCGGTCTATACCTCTCTTCGTTAAAACCGTTTTGAGATATGCTCGACTGGGAAACATATCAAAGGACAAACAACTTTCTTAAGGTCGTTAGAAAAAAAAAAAAAAAGAACACAACTTTTTTAAGGCCATTGATATTTTAAAATCAAACCTAAACCAGTTAGTATTTTGCTTAGTGCAAGTCGTTTATAATCTCAGAACACATCCACGTGGTGCTCCGAATCATTTATTCCAGCACCACACACTTAATCGTGGACCCTTCGAGAATCCGTGGTATTGGAGTGTCCCGGGCAACGTGGACAGTGCTCCAAGAGCACTGAATAGTTAGACATTGAAACACAGCCTTTGATATTTCCACCAAATTGGTATCGTTGCGAACAACATTTTCTTGAACAATAACAATTCAAACCTGAAATGGTAACAATAGTCTGAATGCAAACAAAAGAGTTGCGTTGTTTTGAGCAGTAGAGTCATCGCCAAATTTTGTGGAACCTCGACCACATTCCCCATTTAGTCTCTTAAGGGGGGTTTGCCTCTTTTTCTTTGGCCAATTGCTTCCTTCCCTGGGAGTTGGATTCAACTTCCATTATGCCTAATTTTGTTTGGTCATTAACTTGGGTGTTTTAGTCTTGATTATTGTCGCATGCATGGCATTCATGTCAAAATGGTAACTATTTACCTACAGTTCAGTCAAAGAAGAAACCCCACAACTTAACCATGCCTTGGTGGGGCTTACCGTCCCAAGGTCGCAGGATTTATTCCTCTCGACAGCGATTTGTACTTGGACCACCTCACATCATGCAAACGCCTGGAAAGGGAAAGGGTTGTGAGATGGGCTTGAGAGATTAGTTTGATTCATCGGGACACTCCTTATTATCCAAAAAAAAAAAAAAAAAAAATACCACAACAATTTTAATCCACCAGTCATTGGTTTTTTGGCACCACTATAGAGTTTCACAATTTTTTCCATCTAAAATTCATCATTCATACGTAATTTGTATCTCATGCACCAAAATGCATGAGATGAGACTTGTGCAATTACTAATTTGTCAACATGGCACACTCCACATGTTTGTTATTGAAACCTTTGATTGCTTGAGTCTAAGTATGGTCAAAGACAATAAATAGGGGTATTGGATGACTGTAATCTTGAGGGAAAATAGGAATATGATGCTAAACTTTCATGTTTTTTATCTTTGGAATGAGCAGGAATAGAAATATGATTTCTAGTGATATATACAATAAGGAATTACATTGCGAAACCAAGTAAGAATTACATTGCCAAACTAAGTATGGAAATACTAGATTACTGGCCAGACATACAAAAAGGAGATGTTTGACTTTAATTAATTACCAAAATAAATGATTCATGGAGAAGATTACTGAAAAAACTGGTTTTTTTGTTTTTTTCGTTTTGTCCTTATTCAAAATTTTTTTGCATTTGTTAGTTTTCGGTTGAATTTTTGTGGTTTCTTGGCTTGTCTCGACGAGAGGAATCTAAAAAGTATAAAATTATTAGCCAAACTTAAAGTTTTGTGAATAAAGATGAAAAATAATCTAAAAAACTGGTTTATTTTCGGCTTTATTAAAAAAACTATTACTTTTGACCATAATTTTATATTCTTTGGATTTGTCTCGACGAGATAAATCCAGAAACCACAAAATCTTGACGCAAAACTAATAAATGCAATTTTTTTTTTTGAATAAAGACAACGAAAAAAACAAAAAACTAGTTATTTCAAATTAGCCAAATCACTCCTAAATTATTCCTGACGTCGGAATAGAATTACTCCGAATATTATAGCTAAGAATTTGATTTCGTCATAAATTACGATTAAAATTTATGGGCTTCTAAACTGAGTTGAAGGAGTCAGCAATGTTAAATACCTAGAATTCTTATTTGGAAAATTACCCAGAATTTGAAATTGATTTCTATTTCTGGGTACTTAACAATTTTATTGAAGTATTATATTCTTAATGAAAAGGAAAGTGGAGCCCTAACCAAATAAAGAGCTCCCTTGGCATCTTCACATGAGGATCACGAGCACCACGTGACCGTGCTCTAAGAGCACTCGATAATTAGACATTGAACACAGCCTTTGATATTTCCACCAAATTGGTAGCATAAACTATTTGCAACAAACATTTTCTTGAACAACAACAATTCAAAGCAGAAATAGTCTGAATGCAAACAAAAGTGTTGTTTTGAACAGAAGAGACATCGCCAAATTTTGTGGAACCTCGATCACATTCTCCTAAGAGGGTTTGCCTCATTTTCTTTGGTTAATTGCTTCCTTCCCTTGGATTTAACTTTCCATTATTTGCCTAATTTTGTTTGGTCATAAAACTTGGGTCTTTTAGTCTTGATTAGATTGTTGCATTCATGGTATTCATGTCAAAATGGTACTAATTACTATATAGTTCGTCAAAGAAGAACCCCACAACCCCAACCCCCGCCGAGGTAGGGCTTACCGTCTCAAGGTCGCAGGATCGATTCCTTTCAGCAGTGATTTGTATTTGGATCACCTCACATCATACAAATGTGTGGAATGGGAAAGGTTGTGGGAGGGGCCAGAGAGATTAGTCTGGTTCATTGGGACACTCTTCATTATCCAAAAAGAAGAAGAAGAAGAACCTCCTACAATTTTTATCCTCTAGTCATTAGTTTTTTGGCACCACTATAGAGTTTCACTATTTCTTCTATCTAAAATTCATCATTCAAACTTAATTTTTATCTGCACCAAAATGCATAAGATGAGACTTTTGCAATTAATTTGGTCAACATTAGTAGGGCACCCACATGTTTGTTGTTGAAACCTTTGATTGCTTGAGTCAAAGTATGATCAAAGACAATATGTCGCAGTTTGGATGACTGTAATCTTGAAGAAAAATAAGAATGTGATGTCAAATTTTCATGTTTTTTATGTTTGGAATCGGCTGGAATAGAAATGTGATTTTTAAGGACATATTCAATAAAACCGATAAAAAAAATTATATATTTAATAAGGAATCGCATTGCCAAAATAAGTAGGAATCACATTACTAAACAAATTAAGTATGGAAATCCTAGATTACCGGACGTACAAAAAGGAATTGTTTGACTTTAGTTAATTTTCTAAATAAATGATACATTTATGGAGACGATTAATAAATTATTCCTAACATCGCAATAGAATTACTCCGAATATTATATTACTAAAAATTTGATTCCTGGTGATAAAATATTTATTCGAACTAAAGTTTATGGGCTTCTAAACTGAGCAAATGGATCCTCAAAATATAGTTTGAGGATCCAGTCTTTATATTTAAGAATAACCTAAATTATTCTATACTTTATGAAAAGGAAAGAGGGGCCCTCACTAAATAAAGAGCCCTAGGCATCTTCACATGAGGATCCAATTTAGGCCCCTATGATCATTGATCCATCATCTGCCTCCTATATGGGTGGAAGATTATGTTAACTCCCATTAAAGGAACGGTTATAATAGTCTCACGTTCGTTATTGGAGAGACTATATATGGGTCCGGGAAAAGAAAATATTCTCATTGATAAAAATAAAGTGTAGTGATGTGACAGTTAAATCCATACATTTTTAACCAATTACTAGTGTGTGGGGAAGTGACTAATATAATTTATTAATCAACCCTTTTTTTTAAAGAACTTGTAGAACTAGTTAAATAAT
>CM029273.1:35069912-35174612 GCA_016920895.1 Vaccinium myrtillus | reverse complement strand
TTATCTATTGATTTATAAATTTACATAATCGAACCATTAATTTTAAAATTAAATAGTCAATTTGGGACCGATATAAATAAAAAAAAAGTGACAAATATGTCGGGACAGAGGGAGTATTAATCAAGTTCAAATTATATATCCACCCAACAACTCTCGAATATATGAAGTACTATCAAATTAAGGAAAGTGTTTGGTACCAGAAAAATTTCTTATAAAATCACCCAGAAAATACATCTAAGAGCATCCTAGTTCGAGGGTGTTTGGGAGCCTACTTTTTAACTTTTGATTTTTGACTTTTTGGTTTTTTGGTTTTTTGGCTTTTGGTCAGAATGAGTTTTGGATGTGGGAGGAGTGTTTGGGAGAAATGTACAGAATGTGTTTTGGAAAGGGAAAATGAGAAGTAGAAATCAAAAAGGAGCTCCAAAGCTCTTTTTGGCTTTTGGCTTAGAATTTGCAAAATGAAGAATGAGTTATGAAAAATTGTGTTTTAGGGGTTGTCATCCAAACACCCAAAATGAGAAAAATAGAATGTGAAAAGTAGAAAAAGAGGGGGCCAAACACCCTCTTCATCAGGGAAAATGTTTGGTACTAGAAAAATTTTCCATAACATCACCTAGAAAATACATCTAACGGGTCAAAATCACCTAATACACTGTTCAACCAGACCTCATCAAATTGTGTCCTACTAAAAATACAAAACTGTCCAATCGGGATTATATATATAGCACTGCAATGATGCCTGAGGAGACATCACTCTCCTCTTTACTCTCTCTACTCTCTCTCTCCTCTTTGCTCTCTCTCTAGAAGAAGATGGCAAAAGCACCGGAAGAAGAGCACCCAGTGAAGGCCTTTGGATGGGCAGCCTCTGACACGTCGGGAGTCCTCTCTCCGTTCAAGTTTTCCAGAAGGTAAATCTTTTCTTTGTTTTTTCACTGTCAAAAAAAAGAAAAAGAAACTCATGTGTTCGACTATTTTTGGACATTTTTTTTTTTACCCCTAGTTTTGGTTCGAAATCTTTTTTTGTTTTCTTGTTTTTGCAAGAGATGGATTTGAAAAAATAAACGTCCTTGACCAAAATTCCAGAAATCCAGAAATTCACCAAAACAATTTAAGAAAAAATATTCAGACAAAAGTAGAGGTAGGAGATGGAAGCCAATTCTGATCCACCAACAAATAATTTACACAATTAAATTACGAGTTTTTTTTTTTAATAAAACTATTTTGGAAAATTATAAATTTTACTTTTCGACTACTCTGTCTAGACTTGGTAAAAAATAATATTGATTAATATTAAAAAAAATCCGTTAAAGAGGAAGGAGATAAAGAGACAGTTAAGAGAAAATTTCCTGACACGTTTTTTTATCGGCCTTTATTGGAATTTTACTAGATCCGCTTTAAATTTTTACTAGATCCGCGTTAAGGTTGGAAACGTGTATTGAAATATGTGAAAAATGTATAGAGATATGTGAAGGTGTATTGGAGTGTGTGTTATTTTTGTTTGTTTATGTGCGTACACGTTAGCAAGACAATCAGACGGCCCTAAGTACTTGATCCAAAATCACCCCATTTCATCCAAATATAATGGTTCGGATTTTCCGTTTAGGACCCACTTGTGGGGTCTCCGACGTCAGTCGGTGCATATAGAAGGGTTCTGGACCTTTTCCTTTTAATTCATATTTTTATATTTCTGCGACTATTTTTGTTCAGACGATTTCAGTAACGATACCATTCGGTATTTTTGGATTATAAGTTATCAAATCAGTTGATATATGTCAGGAGAATGACTTGTTGATTGAAAACATGAAGTCCAAGAATACCGAAAATATCGACGCAGTCTTACTGGTTTTAAGTTAGAAATCAGTTGCATTGAGAAGTTGATTTTGGGTTTCTTTTAAATTGACTGATTGAATGGGGCTGACGTTTCAGAGCCACCGGCGATGAGGATGTGAGGTTCAAGATTTTGTATTGCGGGATCTGCCACTCTGATCTTCACTTGGTAAAGAACGAATGGGGCATGACGAAATATCCCATCCTCCCTGGGTAATGTATAAATTATCGATTACATATGCATATGTATATAGGAAAAACCTATGGAACACTGCTTTACGTATGTTTTTAGTACTTGTTACGTTTGATTTTGATATTTGTTATATATTTTTAGTAGGTTACAGTGGATATTTACGTGAATACTGAATAGTGAAGTTTTTAAAAATCCATAACGGTTCAAAATTAGTTCCAAAACTATACATAACAAGGTTACCATAAATAGCTACGTGAATACTGAATTTTTTTAAATCCATAACGGTTCGTAGCCTGACCAAAATCATACGTAACAAGTACCAAAATTATAGTAGTACGTAATAGGACGTACCGTACACCTCTTTTCAATGGGGCGTGCTTTAGCACTCTAGGAATATATATGTGTGTGTGTCTTGTTTGT
The DNA here is from genome assembly GCA_016920895.1 of Vaccinium myrtillus. Classification (NCBI taxonomy): domain Eukaryota; kingdom Viridiplantae; phylum Streptophyta; class Magnoliopsida; order Ericales; family Ericaceae; genus Vaccinium; species Vaccinium myrtillus. Next base: position 35,172,172 of record CM029273.1, on the reverse strand, counting down.
TAGCTGTAGATTTTACGGTTGAAATTACTTGAATGTAACTTTAGCAACGTCGAGTTTGCGAGGTTCTGGTGTTCACTTGAGAAGTTACACCTCCTAAATGGTTATTGGATCCTCTTGGGAATGATAATCGGGGATTTTCGATGTAATCGGGCTTAATAAGTTTCAAATAAAATTCTGCCATTTGGAAAAGAAAAATACAGAGTATATATTTTTTTGGTGCCAATGAAAAATTGGTCTAAAGGGTAGTGATACACTTGAGCCGGTAATTCAATTATCAAAGTAACTCTCTATACATGTGTGAACATGGTTGATGTACATAGACATGAGCTCACGGGAGTGGTGACCGAGGTCGGAAGCAAGGTACAGAAATACAAGGTCGGAGACAGAGTCGGGGTCGGATGCTTGGTCGGAGCATGTCACACGTGCGAAAGCTGCGAGAATAGCCTCGAAAACTACTGTCCAAAACAGATACAAACCTACAATTTCATAAACACCGACGGTACCATGACATACGGAGGTTATTCCGATCACATGGTCGCTAACGAGCGTTACATCGTTCGGATTCCTGACAATCTGCCTCTTGATGCTGCTGCTCCCCTTCTCTGTGCTGGGATCACTACCTACAGCCCACTGAGGTATTTTGGGCTTGATAAACCCGGCATGAAAGTGGGTGTCGTCGGCTTAGGTGGGTTGGGTCATGTGGCTGTCAAGCTTGCCAAGGCTATGGGGACCATCGTGACCGTGATTAGTACCTCCCCTCGTAAGAAGCAAGAAGCTCTTGAAGTACTTGGTGCCGATTCGTTTTTGGTCAGCAGTAATCCAGAGGAAATGCAGGTATCTTTCGTTTATTTTTTCCCCCCAATTGCGCGCGATATTGCCCACAAGAGGATTCTTAAGTTTGTGATGATATACGTATTGATAAAATTGAGTTTATTATATAGGCTGCTATGGGCACTTTGGATGGAATCATCGACACAGTCTCCGCAGTTCATCCTCTGGTACCATTGCTCTTTCTTTTGAAGAACAATGGGAAGATCGTACTGGTCGGTGCACCCGAGAAGCCACTCGAGTTACCAACCTTCCCTTTGATTATCGGTAAGCATTTCATCCGCGTTGCTATAAACCTAGTCATATGTTATGGTCATATCCTTTCGGGTGTTTTTGAAGAAACACCAGTACCTAATATTGGACTTAATAACAGGGAGGAGGATAGTAGCTGGAAGCTGCATTGGCGGTATGAATGAGACACAAGAGATGATTGATTTCGCAGGGAAACACAACATAACTCCTCAAATTGAGGTCGTTCCGGTCGACTATCTGAACACGGCAATGGAGCGTCTTGCCAAAGGTGATGTTAAATACCGATTCGTCCTCGACATTGGGAACACACTGAAAGCTACTTAAGACTTGTAATAGCTTTCTGCCAGAATTTTATTTTCCCGTCGGTGTGATTTGGTCATGTTTAAGTGACAATCGAGTTGTCTAATAATGTCTTTTATGTTTTACGTGTTTTGTGTTGAAACATTTATCTCGTCGTTTGTGATAAATTTAAAACTCCATTTTTATTTTTTTCCTACAATAATCAAATGTCTTCCCAAATAGAGTGATACCAATCGTCGCCCCCGACCCCCATTGATGTATATCGATTGACAAAAAAAAAAAAAAAACATCGCCCTTAACCCTTGTCATAAGGTTTTTCTTACGTGGATAACTTATGCATATACAACTATTGTCAAAAAAAAAAAAAAACATCGCCCTTAACCCTTATCATAAGGTTTTTCTTACGTGGATAACTTATGCATATACAACTAGTCGTATGAGTTTCATGGGAGTGATTATTCAACGCTTCTGAAGTATTACATGACATATTAACGAAGTAAATGTTTTTTTAATTTTTAATTTGATCGGCCCTTATTAAGAGCAAAGCACTAAACAATTACTCTCTCCGTCCCTTTTTAATTGTTGAGTATTCCATTTAAGTTATCCCTTACTAATTGTATGTTTTGAAAAATTAATCGGTAAAAGTTTGTGCATTAGTGTTTTGCCTTTTTGAAAATTTAATGGGTAAAATGAAGGATAATTTTGAAAAGTGGAGGTAAAAATTGATGTGAAAAATGTAAAGTGCAGATAAAAAGTTGATTCCAAAGGAGTAATAATGATATTTTTAATAAGTTAGATTTACGAAACAACACACTTAAAAAGGAAACGGAAGGAGTATTATTTTTCCTGATCGGGAGCACCCTAATGATACATGTACAACAAAAGCCTTCAACAAGTCTCCAACACACTCACATGGTGTGTGGATCTCACACACACTAGTGTGAATGTGTGTGAGATCCACACACCATGTGAGTGTGTTGGAGTCTTGTTAGAGGTTGTTGTTGTACACTTATCATTTTTGGAATAAATTTTGGTTATGCCTGGAGAATAATCCTACATTAGTATGAAATTAGTCTCTAACATGTGTAAACTCAACCCTAAGGATATAGTTTGAAAAGTTGAAGAGATAACAGGCTTTCCTTGAAAAAAAATAAAAAATTATAGAAGTAGCCCATGTTTGATACAAGTGGAAAAGATCTGCAAGACCGAACATGGGGATCATATATAACTTTTGATTATTTTTTTCATCTTATCCGTAATGTGGTTGGTATGCATCTGTCGGTTCTGAATTTCATAGTATTATTTGTTAAATTAATATTTTTATGTGCTGCATAGTGTCGGTAGAATTGGGGATCCTGTATTGCAAAGGCATTCAAGCCGCTGATCCCGCAATCAACGACCGAGGGGCGGCGCCAGCATAGGAAGACTGGGGTCAATTGAAGCCAGTCAATAGAAATTTGTCAAAAACTACCGAGTAGTATTTTTTTTGTATGAATGTCAAATAGGCACTTGACACCACTTCAAAATGCCATTGACCCCACATAGGCCATGGAAATGCTGCACACTCCTTCGTAAGTTTAGCACTTCTGTCCGAAATAGGGATGGCAATTTTCACCGATCCGATCCGTTCCCCGATCCGAATGGATCGGCGTTTTGGAGATCTGTTTGGAGACCGGGTCGGATTTTGGGATTTTTTTAAAAAAAATTCGGGGATCGGATTGGGGACGGGTAGCAGTGTATCCCCGCCCCGAATCCGATCCGATCCGTCCCCGAATCCCCGTTTTATATTTTTTTATTATTATTATTATTATTTTATTTATATATATATATATATAGGTTCCACTTCTAGTCCGGACTCCGGACTTCCGGACCTCCGTGATCCGAGCATTTTTTTGACGATCCGATTCGTCCAATGTGTTCAGAAGGTGTTTTCAAGGGTCCATGCAGAAAATCTTCAAAAAACAATACCGGGAAGGGCTTCATCCAAGCAGTTTTCGCAAAAAATATATATTTACAGCTTTTGCGAAAAATGCTTGGATCAAGCCCTTCCCGCTATTTTTTTTTGAAGATTTCCCGCGTGGACCCTTGAAAACACCTTCTGAACACATTGGACGGCTCGGATTTTCCAAAAATAATTTGCAACTCAAAAAAATCACTTTTTTCTTATTAACGGGAGGGTTTGGACTAGAAAATTTCTCTATATATATATATATATATATATACAATAAACTTCACATCCAAACTACCTTAACTTATTAAGTTACGGACCTAGGGCATTTTCGACTTTCCGGACCAAATTTCGACGATCCGAACCGTTAGATGTGTTTAAAACGTGATTTTAAGGTCCAACGCGAAGATTTGGCAAAAAAAAATACCCGGAAGGGCTTGATCGGGGCAGTTTTTCACAAAAACGCTATATAAAATCACGTTTTAAACACATCTAACGGTTCGGATCGTCGAAATTTGGTCCGGAAAGTGAAGTCCGGACGGTAGTCCGTAACTTAAGGTTTGGATAGGAAGTTTATATATATATTTTGTGGGGCTGACTGACGACTGTGCATTTTGTGAACTTAATTTTTTGCTTATATATTCGTTCAAAAATTTAACTGATGTAAGTATCAGTATATGTTTGATATAGACATTCGTCTTACATTTTAAACCAAGAAATTATTTTTTTGGTGGCTAACTCATGCTATAGAGCTCTTAGATGCCCCACACTGCATCCTGGGATCGAGTCCCATCCCCTCCTCCTCCATGCGATAGATTAGGAATGACGAATGAAGTAAAAAAAAATTATTTATTTTTTATCGAACATTTACAATGTGATATTTGATTTTTTTTTTAACAGAATTGACTTGACGACTCTGAAATCCGGTACGAGCCTCGCACAAAAGTTTTGACCAACCAAAAATCATATTTCAGTTCAAAAAAAAAAAAACAAAAATCATGTTTACAAGAATTGAAAAAGTACCTTCTACTGTGAAATTGAGAATAATGGCCCAGTTAATGGAGGGCTAAAGAATTAACAAGCCCAATCGAAGAAACTCCAACTTGCTCCCTTACGGCCCACAGATTAGAAATTGGGCCATCTAGTAGTTGCAAGTCTTTGCTGAGTACGTGTCTGCTGGCACGTGAAAACAAAGCCTAATAACTGAAAGTCCACCCTTGCTGCCTTACGGCCCATTGTTACCAGCAGAAATTGGGCCACCCGGTTGCCAGTTAGGGATGGGCATGGGGAGGGTAGGGGGTGGATACCACTGCCTCCATCCCCAATCCCCAAACCCATATCAACCCCCATCCTCTCCCCAATCTCCATCGGAGATTTTTTTTAACCTCCATCCCCGACCCAATGCGGGGAACGGGGATCCCCATGGGGAACCAAGGATCCAAAAATTTGTGTACAAATGGATATTTGAAAGACATCAGCTGTCCATCATACCAATTCCATATATCTCACAATGTCGACGCGTGCATGCATATGTATGAAAGAGGTACTTTTTTGTTTAAGAAACATTAACAAGATAATTAAAAATACAAAATAATAAAAAGTATCAGATTCATATGCATATAAATCATATTTCCAAGCAAGTGATCATGTAACTCCTGTTGTCATCATATGCATGCATATAATCAGATGCAAGATACAGTTCCAAGCTAAACAAAACAAAATAACTACTTCCAGTTCCTAGCTGAACAAAACAAAATAACTAGTTCCAGTTTCGAGATGAACAAAACAAGGTTAGTAACCCTAACTTTTTACAAGTTATTTAGTTAAAAACTTATCCCAAAAAAAAATTATAAAATTATAATATAAATATATAATATACCTATATATATGTGAATGTGAATGGGGATACGGGGAGGGTTGGAGAGGGAAGGGAACGGGGAGGAGCGGGGATTGGGGAGGAGACTAACAATACCATCCCCTACCCGATCCCCGATTTTTTTTAAGAATAATTCTCATACCCTACCCGATCCCCGAAAAAATCTTAGAAATCCCTTACCCGTTCGGGGAGGGGACGAGTTGGATCGGGGTGGGTCAGCCGAGATGGCCATCCCTACTCATGTTTCTACATTCCAGCAATGCTCATTGCTGATACCTCATCGCTGATGTCACCACATATAGCACCTCATTGCCCATGTCACCATTGGTCTTTTTTAATAGTATATAGTGGTAATCAAGACAAATCTGCATACACTTTTCTTCTTTAACCACTAAAACCTTATTCGCCCGACAAATGAGTCATGGTTAAAACAAACCAGATCCATTTTGTAGTTTCATTGTCACCCGCAATTATAAATCCAGAGTAAATATTCTCACCACAGATGTACTAATTATGGCCTCCCTCCCTCCCTCCCTCTCTAGTAAAGACAAATCAATTTAAAATGGCTTACTAAATATAAATAAATCGATTGATACAGAAAACAAGATAAGACAGTTAAAAGTCTCATTTATTTGCTTAATTTGCTCTAATGTTTATTTAAGGAGTAATTTGAATCAAGATGTAAAATAAGTAAAATTTCAAATGCTAAATTGAAAAGTAAAATAAGCTAATAAGAAGGTTACTAATTCGACCCACAATGTGTGGGTTGGACATACTATCACCCGCGGCTACGAACCAGGTTAAATTCTTCTCGGTACATTGAACTCTGAACTTTTTTTTGGTAAATACATGATCACCATCTAATTTATCTAAATATTTTTTTCCACACGTTTCACGAAATGTAAGGTTCAAATTAAAATAATTGGAGAAAGAAAAAAGCCTTAAAAATTGAGTTTGGAGAAAATAGAAATTACAGATGGAACCCGTAATTCACCTTTTCTTTCAGAGAGATAATTCCACAATGGCAACTGCTCATTCTTCCTGTGAGCCAGCGCCCAGGGTATCAAAGAACCCCATCTCCCCACACCTCATCGAATATGTCAGCATTGCCTCAATTTTCTTTATTGATATCTTAAAATTTGAATAAACAAAGCAAGCTCAAGAATACCAGGCGGTTTCAAACAAGGATCTGGATCTTCTCCGGTCCATGATATGGACAAGAGGAAAACATGAGTCCTCATCTAGAATGTCTATTGGTAGATTTAAACAGTTAGGATTTTTATCCCAACGGTCACAATATAAATAGCAACACGACCCCAATCATTCCAATATCTCTCTCCCCCTCTGTGTAGCAAACATATTCAGAACTCGCCCTCTCTCTCTCTTAAACAATGGGGAAAGCTCCGGAAGAAGAGCACCCGGTGATGGCGTTCGGATGGGCAGCCAGCGACACAAGTGGAATCCTGTCTCCCTTCAAGTTCTCTAGAAGGTTAGAATTTGTCATTGAGGGTTCTCCGTTTTTTTGAGCTAAGAATGAAGTTGAATGGAGAAATGAGTTTTCTGTTTTGGTTTTTTTAGTTTTAGTATCTTTGAGTTCATGAGAGTGATTGTGGGATGTTTTCAGGGTCACAGAAGATGAGGATGTGAGGTTCAAGATTTTGTACTGTGGGATTTGCCACACTGATCTTCACAGTGTGAAGAATGACTGGGGATTTTCCACTTATCCCATTGTCCCTGGGTACATTTTCAATGATATACTCCATGATTATGCATGAGTGCATAGTTTGATTTGGTAGATAATATGCTTGTGAAGTTTTGTTTAAAAAATAGGTCTGTGGATTTTATTACATTGATCTGGTTTGGTTAAATATTGCATTTCTAGTAGATTCTTAAAATTTTATTTGACGTCAAGATCCGGTTTGCATACTGACCAGTCCGGTCTAATTTGAGCCAGTGTGGGCACTTACTTGCTTAACAACAATGATCAGAATCGTTCATTTATCAAGCTCGTCAATTAGGATACACATACTAAAAATCACCTTTACCAAACATATATAGTTATATCAGTACCTAGGAAAAGTCGCTGGACAAAATATGATTTGAAACTTATATTCCCCTTTCGTTTTAATTTGTTCATAAATCTATTGATGGTCTAATTTTTTACTTGTATATCCTACTCAACGAGTTTTTGTAAAATTGCGATTCCGGTCGTTGCTGCGATCCTAATAGAGGCCAACAAAGACCCAAACTAGACGGGACCAGACATATTTCAAAATTCAAATTGGATGGGTGCTTGGTTCAAAAAATGGTGCTGCTAGTAATTTTACCAGACATAGACTACAGATATAATTGATGCATGCAGGCATGAGGTTGTGGGGGTGGTGACCGAAATTGGCAGCAAGGTACAAAAGTGCAAAGTTGGAGATAGAGTCGGGGCGTGTGGGATTGTTGGAGCCTGCCACACATGTGAAAACTGTGAGAACAACCTCGAAAATTATTGTCTCAAAATGATACAAACATACAACAACGTGAATTACGATGGAACCATGACATACGGAGGTTATTCCGATCACATGGTTGCGAATGAGCGCTATATTGTTCGTATTCCAGACAATTTGCCTCTTGATGTTGCTGCTCCTCTCCTCTGTGCTGGGATCACGACTTACAGCCCATTAAGATATTATGGGCTTGATAAGCCTGGTATGAAAGTGGGTGTGGTAGGCTTGGGTGGATTGGGCCATGTTGCTGTTAAATTTGCCAAGGCTTTTGGGGCTATAGTGATTGTTATCAGTACCTCTCCAAGCAAGAAGCAGGAAGCTATTGAAGTACTTGGTGCAGATTCGTTCTTGGTCAGCAGTAATCCAGAAGAAATGCAGGTATCTTTTTTTTCCCCCCCCACCTATGAGTGATTTAGCTACAATTCTTGTTTTTGTAGTTATAACGTATTGATGCGTTGAGTTATTATAGGCTGCTATGGGCACTTTGGATGGAATCATTGACACAGTATCTGCAGTTCATGCATTGGTACCATTGTTGTTTCTATTGAAGTCTCACGGCAAGATCATCATGGTTGGTGGTCCAGAAAAGCCGCTCGAGTTACCAGTCTTTCCGTTGATTATGGGTAAACTTTCCCAATTTTTTGTTACCATGATCTTATATTTTAGCTTACAGGTTGAGGGACATCATTTCAGTCATTTAGGTTGGGTAAACCTCCCTGCTAAGTGTTTTATTCCCCCGTCCCAAATTATTCTTCCATCTTCTGATTTTTGGATATTCCAAATTTTTGTATAAAGCTTTTATTAATTTGTCAAAAATATCACTTACTAACATACAGCTATAATTGGAATTAACCTGATAGTATTAAGGGAAAGATAGGAAAAGGAATGGCGAAGATTATAAGATAGAGGGAGTAACTCTCTTAGAAACGAAAAGAAAAAGCTACAAAATGAGTTTATTAGCATTATGTAGGATTGCCTGCTTTGTCTTCAAATTTATCAGCATTATTGTTGTATCGTGTGCGTACGTCTCTCATTTATGCTATTTAAAAATTGTATGTAATATTGGACCTGGGTATCACAGGGAGGAAGATGGTAGCCGGAAGTTGCGTTGGTGGTATGAAGGAGGCGCAAGAGATGATCGATTTTGCTGGCAAAAACAACATAACTCCACAAATTGAGGTCATTCCAATGGATTATGTGAACATAGCTATGGAGCGTCTCGCAAAAGGTGATGTCAAATACCGGTTCGTCCTTGACATTGGAAACACTCTGCAAGCTGCTTCGTCTTAGTCTTAGGTTTTGCTTTCAAAATGTCAATTTGATGTCAATTGGATGGTCTGATGTCTTTCTAAGTTTTTTTGTTGCTTGGCTTATGTTTTCAATATTGAAACATTCCCTCAATTTTGAATAACTCAACTAGTCGGTGATTCGACGGTTGTACATTTTGCTTGGTCGTGTGTCATGCTTTGTTTAGAACTGCTGGGTTGCCCCTAGGGGCTCATTCGTGTCACGCTTTAGATGGTAGAACTCTTTGTGGCACCATATTTACGGCCGGGCAAGTGCACTCACTATCGTTCGCCCTATGAAATTAATGCAAATATTATACTCTTTTCATCCTGCAAAGATAGTTCGCTACAATGAGAAAGATGAAACTAAACCTACAACGAGTGATATTTTACCTTATCGATAAACAAAAGTAATGGCTGATCAAAAATAAATTAAGATAACCAAAACAATATCCAATATCCTAGTTATCATATATTTTTCAATTAACTAATTAAGTAGCACTTGCGTAATATACACCATTTTAGAAATTGAACAGAAGTTAGTAACCCAACAAAATTACGAAAATCATAAATTGCATAAAGAAAAAAAAAACCCTTTAACAGCTTAAGCGTTAATAAAAGACAATAAAAATTTAGTATTATTGGCATTTTCTTGATTCCGACAAACCATTGGAGTCTGTACTTTTATCTTTTTCCGTTTGGGTTTGGGAGGTAGCTTAATTCATTGAGTCTAGATGCTCCATCCGGTGGTTGAAGGTTTGGAGAAATGGAGTTGCTCATATCTTGGCTCGAATTCGGATCGTGAAAGGTATAAAATTGCATTATCATGTTCTTCATTTAGTTTAGGGATTTAATCATTTTTTATCTTGCATGATTTTATATTTTAGCCTTATAATGTGAGCATTAAGATTTTTTCTTAAGGCATGTACATGTTTTAAAAGAGTTTCTACAGATGGCACTTGATGATCGCTACCCGTGGTGCTCGTTATCTTTCAAGCGCTTCGTTCAATATGGTTTTTCCGCGATGCGCTCGATCTGGCGCTACTAGCGCCACACGTTTTTCACTTGCATTCCATTGCGCTCGTTAGCTATTTTTCAAGCGCAGCACCTATTTTTTTTATTAGGTGTTTCATTCTCATTGGTCCTCTTTAGGGCTCCGACCTTGGCACTATATAATCAATTTCTTCACTCTTCTAGGTCAAATTTTAAGAGCATTGGCCCACATTAGAGAGAGAAACACTTCTTCTTCATTTGTTCATGGGTTCTATGCTTTAGAGGTGATTTATATTTTGATTGAATCATCTTTTATTCATTCTAGTGCTATATTCTAATATTTATGTATATGCTCCAGTTTGATTCTTGTTAAAATCTTAATTGCATCATCTACAAACACTTTCCTCTTATATTCATGTGTTTAGATGCATTAAGTATGATTTAAAATTAGTTTTTGATCATTTTCATGTCAATCTAGTGCATTACTTTTGTTCACCATGTATTTGTTGTAGATGAACAAAATGAATGCTCTAAATTGATTATTTTTATCAAAAATCTTCATAAAAATCATATCTTTGTCATCATGGATTGTTGCCTTTGTTCCTACGTGAGCCGGATGGGTCCGGTGCCGAGTTGACACGGAGATCAAGAGATAGTTGTGCTTGTGGAGTCCATGGAATCAAAGAGAGATATGGGAGTACTACATCAAGAATTGGAGCTTTGTGTCACAAGGGGTTTGTTGGGTAATTTTTAGTCTTGTTAATTCTTGCGAACCTTTTGATTTATGGGAATACATAAGTAGGATTAGGCCGTGGGATTTTATGCTTAGGGTGTTTAGACCCTAAGTAGTTTCCACATAAATCTCCTTGTCTTTTCTCTTTATTTTAATTGTTTTATATTTTGCATGTTAGATTGTGGCAATTTTAATGGAGCATAGATGATTGGATATCTCTTAATTAGACTTAATTTTTAAATTATCGTCTTATTCCTGTGTCTCTAGGACTTGATAGCGGATTATATTTGTTTGATTTGGTATCAAAGCCCGTGGGCTCATTATTGGTTTAATTGCCTGAGTTGATCCTTATTTGCACTTTTTATTGAGTTTGTGCTATGGAGGGTGTCTCGAAATCTCGAATTCCTTACTTTGACGTTAGTGACTATGTCTTACGGAAAGCCAAAATGAAAAATAACTTGTTGGACTTCGAGCCCTCAAAGCCTATCTTTGAGTCAAGTAAGGGTTTTGTTTTTAAGTCTACTCATGACGAAAGTTATGACACTAGTGACGAGTCGTTTGTTACGAGAATTTGTTGAAGGATTTTAGAGTATCAAGTTCGGCAAGAATTTGGTTAGTGATTGTTGGGTACTAAGTTCAGCTATGATTGTTATGAGAATTCGTTCACATAGAACATATATACCATTTGCTCAAAGGTTTGTTTTCATCTCCAACCTATGCATTTACTTTGATCGTTCTCTTAAATACTAGCGTTGTGCTGGTCCGATGCATCAACGTGCGAACCCTTTTTTCCTATTTCCCTGTGCATCGAACGGGCACTACGCTAATCTATGTATCTATCTATCTATCTATCTATCTATCCTATATACTAAAGCAATGTGGTTGGGGCTTTCAAAAACCTCCAAACCCCAATCCCTCAATTCTCAGAATTTTGATTTTTCTTTTGTTTAAAAAAAAAAAAAAAAACCTTTCCTAAACTTAATAACCCATGTCCCTACACAATTCTCGGAATCTTGATTTTTTTTTTGTTTAAAAAAAAAACACCTTTTCTAAAGTAAGTAAGTAACTACTCCCACGTCCCTAAGCAAAACAATAAAACTACTCCACGTTGCCGTTTTAAACTTGAAAGAGGTAGCAAGTAGCGTAAAATGCAACAGAACTCTGAACCATTTCCATCTCCTCCAGGTGAGGCAGTTGAAATTTGAAAGTTGTGGAAAAAAAATGTACAAACTCATCCCCAATGTAACCACCTCCGCACTTTCCATTTCTCATTTCCTTCCCTTTTTTTTTTTTTTTTTGAAACACATTTCCTTCCCTTCATTCCCCACATCTCCACTTCTTCCTTTTATAATAACTAAAAATCTGCCCGCTTCCATGATCTCTTTCGGTGGTTACAATCTATGAACTCTACAATTTTTTGAGTAACAAGCTCGACTATGTTTGTTACGGGAATTTGTTCACAAAATTTGAAGTATCAAGTTGAGTTTTCTTTAATTACTGCGAAAATATGTCCATGAAGCGGGTATGATCAATTGCTCAAAGGTTGGTTTCCATCACCAAAACATATATTGACGAGTATGGGTATCGTTTATGTTCTTCTTTTACAAAATTAAAATGTTCAATCGCCCTTCAGATCCGTAACCCACTAACTTGGAATTATTTTCTTTAAAAAGGTTTCTCCATATGTGAAGCAATGGTGTTTCCATTTTTTTGATCTGCAGGTTCGAATGTGTTCTGTTAGAAAAATTGCAGAAATTTCTGTAGAAACAAATGAAGATGCAAAAATAATAAGCAAAGATAATAATTTAATCAAGAGATTAAGGGTATAGAAAAGCCTGTGGATTGAGGCACGCGTGTAGCGCTCTCCTAAGAGAAGATACGCCCCCCTCTTGCACCGGGTAGATCGACGCTCCACTCCCAAGATACAACAATCCCCGGAAAGTTTTGTGTGCAGCTAAAACTTTCACCGCGAACCGAATATTGCCCGTATGCTCAAAACAAAATATAGTGTATGCTCGAACAAAAGAAACCCGGAAAACTATGTAGCAATAGTTTTGCTCTCTGTATTGAAAACTCACGTGTAATACCAAGTGGCAGAAGCTTTTTCAAAATTCTATCTTTGTTTGTCTCTACTTTCCTCATATAAATACAAAAGAGATGTTATATCATTTAACATGGTATTGAAGTAGAGATCAAATATCAGTTACATAATGCAATATTCCAACGTTAATATGAGGTAAATACATATCGGTTACGTTCCTAACAATCACCCAACATTCATATTGGGTAAAAGCTATTATAGAGACCAATGGCCAGTTGGCTCCATACCGTAACCGACAAAAGAAATTAACATATAATCAGGGAATTAAATGTACAATAGAATCAAAGAAATATTTACTATGAAATTGTAAATCATAAATTACAACAATCCCTCACATGATTTAAATTTCAAAATAATATGTATGAGCACTTTAACTGCGCAATGGGTGTAGGTACCTTCCGGGTTTGAACCTACACTTAGTGATGGTAAATTTCCGTTTGAAGAGCCACAGTGAATTTAAAAAAAAAAAATCTTGAACTGGGTCTTTGAACCAAACATCAACATAGCTCACACACAGTACGGGCAATTCATTTCAGTTCTAGTCTGGTTTGCGCTTTACGGTCATGCGCACATATCTTGTATCATGAGTGTCTCTTTAGGGAGTAGCCCATTTTCCCATAGTAGCAACCCAACTACCACACTCATTTAGGTGAGACCTTCAGGGTTATTTGTGACCAATACCCCGCAGAATACCTGCCTCGGACTCATTCAGAGCTAAGCTCTTCCTCAACCGTCACATTAAAGATCACTATCACCATAGGAATGGGACTAGGGAAAACCCCTCAATATTAATATCGTGATCTTTCTAGCCAATCTACAGTTTCGTTGTTACCCATTGAACCTTCTTCATGGGATCTCCAATCACAAAGGTTGGGTGTCCACTGTGACGACTACTTTATAGGCTTCAGTCCCATCCCCCTCGATGATTCTAAGATTAGCCTCCGCGCTAAACCTTTTGTAAGAGGGTCTGCTATATTATTTTCAGACCTCACAAAATCAAGTGATATCACACCATGTGTCAACAACTCCTTAATAGAGTTATGCCTTATTCAAATATGTCTCCTTTTCTCATTATAATTTTTACTCTTAGCCTTTGCTATTGTAGCTTGGCTATCACAATGCATAGAAACAGGTGGTAAAGGCTTAGGCAATAAGGGTATGTCTGTTAAAAGACTTTTCAGCCATTCAGCTTCTGTACTAGCCAAATTTAGGGCTATGAACTCTGCTTCCATTGTTGATCTAGATATAACAGTTTTGTAGACACCCCAATTTTAATCCCTGTGCATCCCCAATGATGAAAAAGATACTTAGCAGTACCTTGGAACAGCTATTCTAGACTTCAGAAATTTTTGGACAAAAATACCATAGCCGTACGGCTCACTGTGCTAGCCGTACGGTTCACCCTTCTCCACCTTAGTCGTACGGCTAACCTATGTTAGCCGCACGGTCAACCATCCTAGCCGTACGGTTATGTGTCAGAAAATATTCGAAAATCTGCCAGCAGAAGCATCTCATCATTTTGGGAAGATTTCGTATAGATTTTATGCCGTTTTTTCATCTATAAATAGCCTCCTCCTCACCCATTTTAAAAGAGAACAATTCGATACCACCCCGATACGCCGAAAAATTCCCCGGTCGCTCCTCCGTCCAAAAATCCCCATCCGAAACTTTCGTCAAAACCACCATACACTCTCTACTTCTCTACTTACATTGCCAGTAACCCACAACCCATCTGAGAAATCCTTCGCCCAAAGTTTACGTCCAAGAATTTCTGAGGTTTTCAAGTTGTTCAAGGTTTTCGCAAAAGTACAACCACATTTCGTGAAGCCGGGTTCTAAACCTTGGCTCTTTGAGGGGATCCCCTGGGTCAAGGGCGACTCTAATAGTCATCTCTAGGCTCGGGTGGTCAAATGTTTCATAAAAATAAGAGTTTATAAACAAAAACAAGTTTCTGTTCGAAAAACAAAATTTTGAAAAATCTTTCAAAAAGTTAACCGTACGGCTAACCTAAGTGAACCGTACGGCCAACTTGGGTAAGCCGTACGGCCAACTCATGCAGCATAAAAATTTCCTCTGTTTTTCCTCTGTTCGTGCTCTGTTTTCTGGTTTTTCTGTAATCTGTTTATTATACTTTCACCCCTTTACTCTTCTATTATTGCTATTAAGTCTTTTTGTTCAATTTTATTCCCGTTATGGTTCTATTTAATCTCGTTATTTACTTGTTCATTTGTTAAGAGTTTTCAATAAAATGTTTTCCAAAATCCCACAAAAATTTAATAAAGACCGGGAATTTTCCGGCCGAGCAGGGTGCTTTTTCATAAAAACCTTCCCTGTTCGTAACCTGGCTTCCGAATCCAAGAATCTTTTTCGCAGATCAGATCCTTTTCCAAAAATGGCATAAGAGTCATTTATTTTTCGAAACGGTTTCTCGGGTACCCAAAATCATTTTCTAAATAAATCCCGGGTGGCGACTCACACATTTTTTTCTTTTCATTTTCCTAAAAACTAAAGGCCGAGCCGCGTGGCACCGTCCACAAGTTTGTTTAGTGGACTTCCACGCAACTGCACCACCTCCCATGGTAAAAACATAATCACTAGTGGCCTTAGTCTCATCTGAATCTGATATCCAATTAGCATCACAAAATCCTTCAAGTACAGCAGGATAACCAGAATAATGAATCCCATAATCTATAGTGCCTTTTAAATATTTAAAAATTCTTTCCAGCGCGGTCCAATGATCAATATTTGGACTGCTGGTATATCTACTCAATCTACCCACTGCATATGCGATGTCTGGTCTAGTACTATTAGCAAGATACATCAATGACCCAATTATCTGTGAATATTTATGTTGAGAAATACTTTCTCCTTCATTTTTCTTCAAATGTAAATTAGGATCAAAAGGAGTAGAAACTGATTGTAAATCAAAATAACCAAATTTTCTTAACAATTTCTCAACAAAATGGGATTGTGACATAATAATGCTATTCTGATTTTTTATCAACTTTATCCCAAGTATAACATCCGCTTGACCCAAATCTTTCATATCAAAACTACTAGACAAAAATTCTTTTGTTTTATTAATAACATCCATATCAGTACCAAATATAAGAATATCATCGACATATAAACAAAGAATCGCCTATTTGCTTTATGTAGACACATTTATCTGCATCATTTATTCTAAAGCCGTTAGAAAGTATAACCTTATCGAATTTTTCAACAGAGTACCTTTTTAATCCTTCTTCCTCAGACCCATATTTCTGTTCTAAAGCTTCCCATAATTCAATAGCAGATTTTGTAGTGCAAAAAATAGGATAGATGGTATCAGATAATGCACTCACAATTATACCATGACAAAGTAAATCTTTTTCATCAGAATCGTCTACAGGTAGTTTAGCAGACGTAGTGTCTTTGTCCACTTCCACTGACGTCCCTACTTGTTCTGAAACTTTTTCCTTCCCTTTAATTGCTTTGCTAATCACAGAATAGAGACCTAGAGTTGTGAGCCAAAATTTTACTTGTTGTTGCCACATCCTAAAAATTTGACCCGTAAACTTTTCTGGTTTGCACGAATTAGACTCCATTTTCCGTTTTACAGAAATTTCTAACGGACTTATCTTCTCTTAGATTGTTAGAAAAATCGCAGAAATTTCTGTAGAAACAAATGAAGATGCAAAAATAATAAGCAAAGATAATAATTTAATCAAGAGATTAAGGGTATATATAGAAAAGCCTGTGGATTGAGGCATGCGTGTAGCGCTCTCCTTAGAGAAGATACGTCCCCCTCTTGCACCGGGTAGATCGACGCTCCACTCCCAAGATACAACAATCCCCGAAAAGTTTTGTGTGCAGCTAAAACTTTCACCGCGAACCGAATATTGCCCGTATGCTCAAAACAAAATATAGTGTATGCTCGAACAAAAGAAACCCGGAAAACTATGTAGCAATAGTTTTGCTCTCTGTATTGAAAACTCACGTGTAATACCAAGTGGCAGAAGCTTTTTCAAAATTCTATCTTTGTTTGTCTCTACTTTCCTCATATAAATACAAAAGAGATGTTATATCATTTAACATGGTATTGAAGGAGAGATCAAATATCAGTTACAAAATGCAATATTCCAACGTTAATATGAGGTAAATACATATCGGTTACGTTCTTAACAATCACCCAACATTCATATTGGGTAAAAGCTATTATAGAGACCAATAGCCAATTGGCTCCATACCGTAACCGACAAAAGAAATTAACATATAATCAGGGAATTAAATGTACAATAGAATCAAAGAAATATTTACTATGAAATTGTAAATCATAAATTACAACATGTTCAACTTCAAACTGCAATGGTGTTTCCATTTTCTTTGCTCTATTTTGTTTTCCTTATTAGTGCATTTCGTTCGAGAAGATCAAAAATTCATTTTCATTGTTCAAGCAATATCTTAAATTTTGCTTTGATTTCTTTGTTCAGGTTTGATCCTGTGAGTAATAGTAAGAGGTGGCCGTGGCGGTGGCTGATCAAATTTAAATTCCAACTGGCGAGCTATTTGTTAAAAGGTAGGCGCATGGTCCCCGCGTTTGCGTTTTATATTTTTCTTCTGGAATGAGATACATGCACCAAACGGGTACAACGCTAGGAGTTCAAAAACGGGTACAACGCTAAATATCCATTGTGCCATGTACATACATTGTGTGTGCATGTTAATCTCGCCCGTGCATAGCACGGGTTCAACGCTATCCTATATACTATAGCAATGTAGTTGGGGCTTTCAAAAGCCTCCAAATCCCCAATGCTAATTTCCTAGGTTTTTATTTTTTAAAACCACTTAAAAATTCCACCACATTACGCCTGCCCTCCACAAAATACACGACCAACGGCAAGGATGAAGCTTCATCCCTCAGTTTTTTCCCGCCCATGAAACGCATGACAGTTCCAAACTTCCCACATACCATACCACGTCCTCTTCAAACTTCTCCCTCTATCTCACAATCAAAACCAGACCCTGTCCAAACCCATCTCTCTTCCACTCCCACAGGTTCTAGACCACCGGAGGCATTTCGTTACCTGTCGGCTGCAAAGACACGGCATAATTGAAGCTCTCTTCGTCTCCCATAGGTTCTTAATCGACCACCGGAGGCATTTCGTTACCGGCCGGCTGGGAAGACACAGCATATTGAAGGTAATATAAATTTCATCCTCCCTCCCCCCTCTCTCTCTCTCTCTCTCTCTCTCTCGGCATAATTGAAGCTCTCTTCGTCTCCCACAAGTTCTCAATCGACCCCCGAGGCATTTCGAAGCTATTGTAAATTTCTTCCTCCTCCACCCCGCAGCTCTCTCTCTCTCTCTCTCTCTCTCTCTCTTGTACTTTCTTTTTTCCTAAGCATTCCAATTGTTTGATGAAATGTCTGAAACATTAATTTTGTACTTTCCCTTTTTTAAATTATACAAGAGCCGTGAATATCATACCTTGGCTTGGTGAAGAGTACGGAAAAGAGAGGAATTGATTGAAAATTTTACAATCGGTGAGAACTTCCGAACTCAACACGAGCTCCTGCTCTACTTCATTTCTTTTTTGGCTTTATCTTTGGTTTCCATTTGAAACATTTATTTTGTACCTGGCCTTTCTGAATTATATAGGAACCGCGAATATCATACCTCGGCTTGGTGAAGAGTACGGAAAAGAGAGGAATTGATCGAAGATTTACAATCGGTGAGGACTTCCGAACTCAACATGAGCCCCTGCTCTACTTCATTTATTTTTTGTTTGAAATATACAAACTATATTTTGCTTATTTCTTATTTAAGTTAGATGTTGGGAGGGAAAAATCCATTACCAAATTACTTTTAAATTTTACCATCATATTTTGTACGTCTCCATGTTATGCATATGATTTGAAAAGATTTCATTGTTATGTTTGAAAGATTTCTGTCCTTTCCTTTTTCTCTGGCTCTCCATTCAGCATTTCGTTGGATGTGTTGGCCTTACCTTGCCCTTGCTTTGTGCTAGGATACGACTTCTCATCATTGATGTATCCTTTGTCGAGTTATAATAAAATTTTGTTACCGATAAAAAAAAAGTTGTTGATATGTATCGCTGGATTTCCTTGCCGACCCCTCACACATGTGTTTGGTTGGCTTTTTACCTTCGATGTAACCTTTGTCAAGTTTTTAATAAAATTTTGTTCCCGATCCAAAATTTTTTTTTACAGTAAATCAAGGCTTAATTTGGATCAACAGTTTAGTACTGTTATTAACACCAGTAAATTATAAATTCTGTTTAATGTTCACAGACTACTATTATCTTATTCCTATGTTTGATATATTATGCATGTATGATTACGGTCCACCTGTTACCTATTGTGCCACGTACAGACATTATGCGTGCAAGTTAATATCATCCGTGCATAGCACGGGTTCAACGCTAGTAACTTTTATCGCAATTCAATAAGGAAAATGACATGGGTACACCACATGTGCACCCCAAATGCACACCACCCTGAGGTGGCAAATGAAGAGAAGCTCAATGTGGGGCTCACCCAAAAAATGGACCTCTCCTCATTTGTCAACTCAGGGTGGTGCGCATTTGGGATGCACATGTGGTGTACCCACAGCGTTGTTGTTCAATTACAATTAATGCTTGCATCACCACGAGAATTTTTAAGAAAAATTACTCTGCGGTACTAGCATAAATTAGTTGTTTAATTTTTTTTGTAAAAGCCTATAGGTAGTTATTTATTACATACACCTCATCGCCTATGTCACCGCTAATCGCCGTACAACTACGGTCGGTGCCATTGTCCTCCTCAAAAAATTTCATCACAATTCAATGAGTTCTTGCACTTGTCACCACCAGAGTTTTATCAAAACTTAGGGTGAGTTCTCCAATGAATTTTATCAAAATTTGATAAAATTAAGCCATTGATTTTATTCATTGGTGAAGAGAGTTGATAAAATCTGTAGATTTTTGCATTCAAAAATCTCAAAAATCTACAGATTTTATCAACTCTCATCACCAATGAATAAAATCAAGTAAAATCAAGGGCTTGATTTTATCAAATTTTTGATTTGATAAAATCTATTGGAGAACTCACCTTTATTCTGCCATAGTAGCATAAAAAGTTGTTAATTTTTTTGATAAAAGTCTATAATTAGTTACTCCCTCCGTCCCATTTTTCTTGTCCAGTTGCACTATTCACAACACCTCAAAGAATTGTTTATATTGTCAAATGTATGATGTTATATATATTCACTATGGATCTTGTTTGATAGCTCTCGATGAGTTCTATTGAACAAAGTTTTCAAAATTGTAAAAAACGTTATAGATTGAAAGATATAAGCAATTGAAAAATGTCACGCATGCCGCCTACCCCTATTCTACATGTCAGCATTGACCTTTAAATAGTACTCCTCCCGTGCTTTTTTATGGTGGACTATTTTGTTTTTGGGCTACTCCTTATTAAGTGTTTGTTTCGAAAAGTTAATGGCTAAAAGTTTTTAGAATTATTTTTTTGCCTTTTTGAAAAATTAGTAGATAGAGTTAATAGATAAAAGCGGAGAATAATTTTAACAAGTAGAGGTAAAAATTGGTGTGAAATGTGTAATGATGATATCTTTATAATAAGTTACATTTACGAAACAACACATTTAAAAGGAACGGATAGAATATTTATTTTTTGGTAAATGCACATAATTAGTTATTTATCACGAACACCTCATCGCCTATGTCACAATTGGACTTTAC
This sequence comes from Vaccinium myrtillus, assembly GCA_016920895.1. Lineage (NCBI taxonomy): Eukaryota > Viridiplantae > Streptophyta > Magnoliopsida > Ericales > Ericaceae > Vaccinium > Vaccinium myrtillus. Next base: position 35,151,614 of record CM029273.1, on the reverse strand, counting down.
ATATACGTAATTAGTTAGTATTTATTTTTGGGTTTATTTTTTGGTAAAAGTGTGTACTTACCTAGTATATGCTTTGGAACTAGGGGTGTACATTGTCCGAATTGGACTGGTTTTGTAGAAATTCAGGAACCAAACCATATCTTACGGTTCCAAAAATTAAGAACCATAACCAAACCATTTGATCGGTCCCGTTTGGTTCGCTTTACGGTTCTAAACCATTTATAATCTACAAATTACCCAAAAAAAAAAGAATAAAAATACCCCTAATTTATTAAAATTGCTCACAATTTGATGAACTTGGAGAGAGAAAGACATTAATTTGGGAGAGAGTTAGAGATGTGAGAATAAAATTACTTTGAGACCCTTAAAAAGAGTTCTAATATAGCTATCATTGTAGGATTTCAGATCTATGGAAAACAAGAAATATTTTTGGGGAGTGGAAGGGTTTTGGCCATTTGGGGGAGTAGAAGAGTTTGGTGGGTAGTTGAAAAGCTTTATTGATGGCTCATGGTAGATGTAAGGGTAAAATGAACAAATATATATTAACGTGTTGGGATTTCACCCCGTGTGGGCCGTTGGGCTTAGGCCCGGATGGGAAGGTTTAGGGTTTTATTGATGTAACTCTTTAAATACTCGGACATGCCTTGTGTATCATGTGTGACAAAAGTGAGAGAGGCAGAGAGTGAGAGAGAGATACACGAGAGAACTCATGAGGTTTCATTATTGTGAGATTGAGTGTGAGTGTGTAACCACAAAGCACGGATTTTCTCCGGATCATAGTGAAAATCCCCTCCCCGTGGAAGTAGGTCGTCCGACTTGGCCGAACCACGTATATTGTGTGTCTTGTTCTTGCTTGATTTTACTATTTCTATGCGAGTGGTGCGTGTTTGGGCACAATAAACTGGTATCAGAGCTTTCGTTGAAGCACCGGGGAGCGCAGAGCAGTCGGATAATCACTTCGAGGCCATTGGAGCACCGTTTGAAGCTTTGGTCGGACAAAACAGGTGACGAAACTTGTTTTTGACCAAAGGGATATGTGCTACTCTCGGAGACGATCACAACGATGTGTTGGGTGGTCAATTTTGTCACCGAAGGACGGAGCAAGACCGTTTTGAACACTTTCGGACGAAGGCGAGTAGTGGTGTGCGTTGGGACCGGACAAAAAGTGATCGGATTTGAAGTTTGAGCACACGGTTGTGTAAGATTTTTCAAGACGTTCACGGTGGTACCAAGCTCGTCACGGGAAATCGCCAGGAGACGCCGCACGCGCCGGTCAAAGGTGGCACGTGCATAGTGAGTCAAACCTACTCGCACGGTGAAGGTCACGCGCAGCGGCGGGGGAAGAAGGTGCTATGGCTGACGTCAACAGGTCTAGGACTTACGTCAGTAGCAGTTCAAACAGGGTCAGTCGAGGGTCCAAAAGGGTCAGATAGGTCAGGGTTCAGGGTCAAAGAGTTCAAAGGGGTCAGCAATCGGGTCAGAGAAGGTTCAAACCGGTTTAGACCAGCGGTTCAGTGGAGTGGCAGACCGGGTTCAGACCGGATAACGGTCCGGAGGCAAACCATATAGCATTTTTGACCGACTAAGGGGCATTTTGACCGGTTCCCAACTTTGTTCGACGTCTAGGATCCAATTTCGGGCTCGGTTTGTTGGGATTTGGTAGGAATATTGACGATAGGCTTTATTTTTCTGCTTTAAATTGTTTCGGGAAGTATCAAATCAATTGTGGGAGTTTCTGGGGGTGTGTTTTTTAGATTATCTGGTTTGCTGAGATGTCGGAGGTTAACATGAATGCAATGATCCTATTGATGACGACCAATTATGCGATTTGGAAGCCTATGATGGAGGATATGCTTATTCTGAGAGAGTTGTATGATCCCTTGGAACACATAAGAGTCAAACCGACGGAGGTGAAAACCGAAGATTGGAAGAGTGTGAATAGGAAAGCAGTTGCTTTGATCCGCCAGTGTGTTGGACAGGAGGTTATTCATCATGTAGCTCAGGAGACAGACGCTTACGCTTTGTGGACGAAATTGGAGGGGATGTATCAGTCGAAAACATCTTGGAATAAGGCGTTACTGATGAGGAGGATTGTGAATTTGAAGCTCCGGGTTGGGAATTCGGTTGCCGAGCATTCCAGTGAATTCCAGAATTTGGTTAATCAGCTGTCCAATGTTGGAATGAAGTTCGATGATGAGTTGCAGGCTCTGTTGTTGCTTAGTTCTTTACCGGATAATTGGGAGACACTGGTGGTTTCCCTGAGTAACTCTGCGTCGGAAAGGAAGTTTGACGATGAGTATGGTTAAGGATGCTATCTTCAATGATGAGGCAAGGAAGAGAGAGATGGGGACTGAACAGACTGACGAGACATGGGCACTGATTTCGAACGGTAACAGGGGCAGGAACCAAGGAAAGGGAAAGGGAAGGAAGGGAGGCAGAAATCGTTCCAAGTCTAGGGGGCATACTTTCAATTTCTATCATTGCAAGGAAGAGGGGCATATAAAATGAAACTGTCCAAGGTTTAAGGCGGGGAAAGAGAGAATCCCACCAAAGGAGGTAGCAGTGGCTATTCAGGATTCCGATGATGAGTTAGCATTGGCAGTGTTAGACACTACGGATGTAGGGAAATCGAATTGGGTACTGGATTCGAGGTGCTCATATCATATCTGCAGGCATAGGTCAAAGTTTTGGGAGTACGAGGCATACGATGGAGGTCTTGTTCGGATGGCTAACGGTTCAGCGAATCGGGTTGTTGGCAAGGGGACAGTGAAGTTTCGGGTGCCGAGTGGAAAAATTGTAAAGATAGCGGGAGTAAGGCACGTGCCAGGGGTGAAGAAGAACTTGATATCTCTCGGGATGCTTGATGAGAGAGGATGTAGATTTTCTGTTGATTCTGGAGTACTTCGGGTTTCTGTTGGAGAGCTGGATATACTGCTGGGAAAGAAATTTGGTGGGTTGTACAGGCTTGCGGGATCTGTCGTGACAGGAGGAGCTGCTGTTAGACATGGAGCAAGCGGTATAGGGAGATTAGTTGGGCAAGAGAAACGCCATTTAATGACACGTACACGGAGAGAGCATGGTTGCTCAAGAGTTGTGCAGGATTCAGGTCTGAAGGAGAAGCAATGGGTGCAGGTTTTCCGTGAGAAAGCCCAAAGGAAAGAGACGAAGATTTTGGGGGGCCTGACGAAGCCAAAAGGAGTTTCTTTCGTTCTTGATTTGCTTGATGGTAGTGATCTCTCCGGAGTTGTCGACACAGGAGGAGGGACACTATCACCAAGGACGCCGAGCCAGTGAGTCTCGGCCGCACCCCAATTGAGGGTGTGCGGGCACCCTAGTTGAGGGGGTGCGGGCGCTTATGTTGGTTAGTGCATACATCTCGGGTTTGAGGTGTGCAAGTGGAGGCATCCTAGTTGAGGGGGTGCGGTACTCGGACGAGTGGAGGCATTCTTTTTTGGGGGGTGCAGTACTCGGATTTTCTGATTGGCTGCGGAGTCTGGTTTTACAAGGATACACTCTTTTGAAATTTATGTACTCTGTTTGGTGGTGCATGGATGCTCGACTGGTTAGTGACACAGGCGCTTGCCAGAGATAGCTAATTAGAGGAGGCGACATGTGGGTGTTGCAGATGACTTTGCCCACTCAGGTTGGAGGGTTTAGGGTTTTATTGATGTAACTCTTTAAATACTTGGACATTCCTTGTGTATTATGTGTGACAAAAGTGAGAGAGGCAGAGAGTGTGAGAGAGAGATACACGAGAGAACTTGTGAGGTTTCATTATTGTGAGATTGAGTGTGAGGTGTAACCACAAAACACGGATTTTCTCCGGATCATAGTGAAAACCTCCTCCCCGTGGAAGTAGGTTCGATTTGGCCAAACCACGTATATTGTGTGTCTTGTTCTTGCTTGATTTTACTGTTTTTGTGCGAGTAGTGCGTGTTTGGGCACAACATAACAATCCGGTTCGCGGTTCGAACCACGGTTTGCAATTATAAAACCAATGACCAAACCATAATATACAGTTCTCATTTATTTGAAACCAAAACAAATCCATTAAACTATAGAACCAATCCAAATAGATCAGTTTCGTTCGGTCGGTCCGGTTTCGCTGTTTTTTTCAGTTTTCTTGTTCACTCCTAATAGACAACTCTTCTATGTTTTGCTCTCTTCTGTCTAGGGAAGCATCAGTTCGGTCGGTTTTTATGGAAAAACAAACTTAACTGATTTAATCGGTTTTTAGTTACTATGTTTCAAAACTGGCCAATACCACCAACAAATTGCACCGAACCGAATTGTATTTAGTCGGTTTGTTTCGGTGCGATTTATTGGTTTGGACTTTATTGTTTCGATGCGATTTATTGGTTTGGACTTTATATTTTTCCTTTTTGAAGGGGAAGGACAATGAACTTTTAGAATCTAACATAAAGATATTGTTTTTAGTATTGGTTTTAAAAATAAAAATAAAAAACTCAACCCCTTTTTCTCACTCTCTCTCCTCTTTCTCTGTTCCCCAATCGATTCTTCCTCCTGCAAGACATCTTCCTCCCAAACCAATTGGGTCTACAGATCAAAATGTCATCTGCATTTGGTGTCGACCACCTGCGTACTGCCAAGACCCCCAATGTGCGGCAGCTCTCGTCAGTGCTCCCCCATGAGAAGATCACGGCCCACTGGGCCAAGCATCCCCGAGAATGTCGTAGACTCTCTTAATTTATTTGTCGGGATCAGAAATGACAGCTGCACCCTCCCAAACCAATTGGAACTCATTTGTTAAAATCATGGTTGATTTTAGCAACTAAATTAATAAAATCAAATGGAACATCTAGAAATTTTCAATTTTCTTCGTGCCTGTTCTTCCACAAATAAAAAATGACTGGCGAGAAATTGACTTCCAAGGGCCAAGCATGGCGAGGCAAGTGCAATTATTCCCATTTTAATTTCTACTGCAAGAGAAGACGATTCACACTTCGAAGTAGACGACATGGCCTTTCATCTCCACAAGGTCAATACGAAGTTAGAACTTTTAAAAATTAGTGACATTTCACTAATTTTTTGGGTCGCTGGAAGTGGGGTGGTGGTCAGCCAAGAGGCAAGAGTTGATTTTTTTGAATTTTCTATACGAAATTAGAATTTTTATTTTTATTTTTTGTCTTTATGTTCGATTGCAAAATTTCTTTGTCCTTCCCTTTAAAAATGTCAAATATTTTTTGTCTTTATATTCGATTGCAAAAGTTCATTGTCCTTCATTTTTAAAATGCCAAATGTTTTAGATTTTTGGCTAAGTGACCCTTTTTTTTATCGTTGAATAGGACTTTGATTATTTTATAATTCATTCTGTGGTGGAGAATTTCTTTCCCAATAAGTAATTAATTTTGTAGTTGATTTAGTAATTCATTTCGTGGTGGCTGCCGTGTAATTTGCTCAGTTGAAGTGTTTTTCCACAAATGGACCTCAGTTGAATTTTTTTTCCCACCGTTCATAGGTGGGAAAAAAAATTCAACGGAGCAAATTACACGGCAGCCACGGAATGAATTACTAACCCAACTACAAAATTGATTACAAACCATAGGTGGACAAAAAATTCAACTGAGCAAATTACACGGCAGCCACGAAATGAATTACTAAATCAACTACAAAATTAATTACTTATATTCAGGCGTGCATGCAGACACCACCACATTATAATGCTAAATATTACTCCACAAAACCTTTAGAAAAATATAGATCTTCCTTACACCATTCATATGGTTTACTTGGTTAAAAAACTAATTACTAATTGAAACATGAAGGGGGTGTTGTGCACCCCTCGGCCGTTGGATCGAGTTTTGGACGACTCGGACGCGTTCGACAATTTTTCTTTAATTTTGATTTTTTTTTAGTAGTAAAAAATCAAAATGCATCCGAGCCGTCCAAAACTCGATCCAACGGCCGAGGGGACCGGGGGGCTTCCTGAAACATTCTACTGTGGGTTTCGGTTTTTCTTTCAAACTTTTTTCAAGTGTATGAACCGGTGCTAAACCTATTTGGTTTGGTTTTTCCATAATCAGAATTGCCTAACAAACTGACTTAAACACAATAAGTCTGTGGAACTGGCTTAAGTTGCTTTTTGAGTTGATGTGTTTTGAGAGAGTGACTTGTTTCATAAAGCGCAATAAGTCAGTTTTGAGTTTAAGACAATTTTGTTGAACAACCCCTAAATCAAAGACAAAAAACCGATCAAAATCTCCTAGTTTGGTTAGGTTAAGGTTGTTTGAGCGGTTTTAATCAGTATTTCCTAGTTCGGTTTCAAAATCTCCTAGTTCGGTTTCAAAATCTCCTAGTTCGGTTTCAAAATCTCCTAGTTTGCTTTTGTCTTATAATTTTCAGATATCTTTTCATATAAGATATTCCACAGAAAAAATTGGTAAATTGGAGATTTTCTTTTCTTTGTTCTGTGTTAACGACCTTTTTGTTAGAATGATATGTATATGAGGGGAGAAGAGGGATATAATAAGAGGGGGATATGGTTAGAAGAGTATTATTTTAGAAGGGGAGATTAAAATTTACTGTGTTTGTGTTGTTGTTTTAGAAGAGGGATATAGAGGGTTGAATCGTATAAAATATCGTTTTTGTCTCCAATAAAAAAAGCAAAAAGAAAGAAAAGTGGTGGGGCCAAAGTGCCAAAGTCTGGCGACTCTGCCACACATTGTTCCCCCCCTCTCTCTCTCTCCTCCAACTTGCCCCTCACTCCCTCTCTCTGATGATGGATGATGCAAAAAGCAGGTGGTCCACTTTGGATGACGCACAAAAGCGGTTGGGAAAGAGCCGGATAAGTTAAAGACTGGGGTGGGGGTGCCTAAATATAATACCCCTACAGGGGGATATACCAATCCCGGCTAAAAAATATCCTACCCTCAAAAACTAAACAAACAATGGATATACACCACCCGGATATGTATATCCACCTTCTCCTTATATCCCCCTTCTATATCATGCTGCCAAATAGGGCGAGCAATAGCTATTTTCAAATAAAGGGCAATTTTAAAAAAATTTACTTTTTGATGTGTGATGATGTCTAGTTAAATTCTCGCAGAATGATTACAATTATGGTACATATGGAGTAAGAATTGTGCCTTGTCCAGTTTGTAGGGACATGTTTGATAGGGCTCACTTGGGAGATGGATATTTAACTTTGTTCTGGATATTATAAATTGGAGTGAGTAATTTTGGAGATTGTTAGACTCCCTTTGGCCTAAATTTGGTCTGTTTATGTAATCTGTTCTAATATTCTCTAAATTTTTATTAGGTCTGGGTCAATTTTTTTGAGCTGATCATTCATCTCGACGAGAGGAAATCATAAAAGTATGAAAAAATATAAATGGCGGTTACAAAAAGATCGCTACAAAAGAGAGTACTATCACTAACAACTGCAAACCAGATGCTCTTATCCACACATTTAAGGGTGAGTTTTCGTAATAAAAGGAAAACCCACCCTAACTCCGAACTTTTGCAAGTTTTGTGTCAAGATTTTTCGAAATAAGCATTCATCTTCTGGGACTGGGAATAAGGCTCTCCAAAAATCATTACCTTGGGTGTATGAGCAGATTGGTATGAAGTATGAACATGTTGTTTCTCTAAATATTTTTTTTTTTACACGTCTCAACTCTGACAAAATGAGGTTCTAATCATAGCAATCCCACAAAAGCCCCAAAAATTGATTTTTTGTTGTTTGGTAAATTGAACTTTTATTAAACCAAAACAAAAGAGTCAGTTATTCCTCCCACCAAAGAATACAATCAAAACCAAAGTACGACGCGCTATACCAATACATTGGCCCTACCGTCACGTGATTCTTTAGGAGCCTACTCATCTTCCATGCGAGCCAGCATCCAGGGAATCGGAAACCCCATCTCGAGAAACCTCTTCGATTATGTGTCATCTCTACCCCACTTTTTTTTATTAGCAACTTAAAATTCAAATAATGAAAGCAATATACAAGAGCATAGAGCAATGAGGGCATTTCCCAGTACAACTCCCCCACATAAATTCCGTTCCTTATGTAAAGGAATGCTATCCCAGTGATTCCAATATCACTTCCCCCTCTGTGTAGAAATTCATAACACCCTCTCTCTGTCTCTCAAACAATGGGGAAAGCACCGGAAGAAGAGCACCGGTGACGGCGTTTGGATGAAATGGGGTGATTTTGGATCGAGCTACAGCTGTCCGATTGCCTAGATTCCCGCGTGGGCCCACTCGGAATTCAATTTTAAGAAGGATGAACGGCTCAGATCGATCATTTGAGACCCACAACGGCGTCCCCAACGTCGTCGGTACGTGGTCGGTCCTCCCTCGTCTCTACGTGGTTGGGCTCATTTTAGCAGCCCCTTTTTTTTTTTTAAGTAATAAAAAAGAAAGAGTTTGTACTGTATGCACAGAATGCAGACAAAGGACAATTGAATATTCAATATTCAATTTTGACATCCTTGAAGTTGGCCTGTTGGGTCCAATGAAACAAAACAGGATTTGATCACATATGGGATGTCTTTCGTTCAAAACAGGATATTATAATTAATTGATGTCCGGGCTGCGGGCAGGTTACTTTCACATACATGTACTGCAGTGAGTAATGATACGTACCCGGAAAAGATACACCGAAAATACCTAATCCAGACACAAAGTGTGTGGGCTCCACACACACTGGACGTGCAGTGTGTGTGGAGCCCGGGTTGGGTATTTTCAGTGTATCTTTTCCGGGTACGTATCATTACTCACTGTTTTCTCGTCAACACCTCCTAATATTGAAAGGACGCTGCTGGGTACAGAAAGAATGGTACAGAAAATGTACACAGTGCGTTCTGGGACCCACTTTTGGGTCTCACACAAGTGATCCAAACCGTTCATTGTTCTTAAAATATTTTTCCGAGGGGGCCCACAAAAATTCAGCTCAATCGGACGGTTAGAAATGCTTGAACCAAAGTCCCACCGTTTCTTGAAACACACTGTGTACATTTTCTGTCCCATTCTTTCTGTACGCCCAGGTTTATCGATATTGAAACGTCGGAATCACACGGCCAAAAAAAAAAAAAAAAACCTCCTAAAAAATGAGTTTGGGGAAATTACAAAAGAGAATGATATGCTTGTTGGAAATAAAAATCCCTTTTGAACCTACATCCAACCACAATGGTATTACTGCTCAATTTTTATTTTGCATTTCCCATTCTACATTATCTGGCAACTCCAATCGGAAATACATTTACTTATTATGCAGTTTAGATTTTTCATTTTTATATTATGACTGTTTGGGAGACTATTTTCAAAATTCATTTTGGAAATTTTATTATGAAAACTATATGCACAATTTCATAATCAGCCATTAAACCGTTAAGTTTCTTTAATGGAGCCCCTCCTTTTTTTATTTTTATTTAATAATCCACCTCCTACGAAAAAAAGAAGAAGAGAATTGATAGTCGGGTTTCTTTGGCTAAATAAACCATTTTTGGTTTATTTTTTTTCTTTATTCAAAAGATTTTGCATCTGTTAGTTTTGCGTCGACTTTTGTGGTTTATTGGTTTGTCTCGGCGACAGGAATCTAAAAAGTATAAAATTGTTATCAAACTTTAAAAAGAAATTCACTAAAGACAAAAATAATCCAATTTTATTTACAAAAATTTAAGTTAATAATTTTATACTTTTTAGATTTATCTTATCGGACGAACCTATTAACCATAAAAAACGCATGAAAAACTAACAAATGTGAAAAAGATTGGAATAAGGACAAAAAAAAAAAAACTCTGGTTTATTTATTAGCCATAGTAAGCACTTTACCTTTTTCCCTTTTATTAGTTTTTTCCCCTCTTTGAGGGCCAGATGATTCGAGAGTTGTCTCTACTCACGCTTACTGTGATCCAGCGCCCAGGGAATCCCAATCTCCGAACACCTCATCGATTACGTCAGCCCTACCCCACATTAGTTCCGTCCCAGAATAATCTAACGCTTCTATAAATAGCATCGCAATCCCCAATGTTCCAACATCTCTCTCGTTCTCTGCCCCGTCCCCCTTCTTGTAAACAAATCCAGAACTCTCTCACACGCTCTCTTTCTCTCTCTCTAGAAAACAATGGGGAAGGCTCCGGAAGAAGAGCACCCAGTGAAGGCATTCGGATGGGCTGCCGGAGACACTTCTGGAGTCCTATCTCCGTTCAAGTTCTCCAGAAGGTTAGAAACTTTGAATTTTTTTGTTGGGGTCGGGATTCTCCATTTTTTTTTAGCTAAAAATGTGTCGAATTCAGAAATGGGTCTTGGATTTTGATTCTTCTTTCTTCTTTTTTTTTTTCCCCGGAAAATTTACAGAACCCAAAATGATTATGGTGATTGCTTTGGGTTTTGCGATAAAACTGAATTGAATTGAGAAATTGAGTATCGGGTTTTGGGTGTCTTTTTGGAAATCCCAAAACCCACGTGATTTTGGTGAATGTTTGGCGTTTTGAGCTAAAAATGAATTGAACTGAGAAATGACCTTTGGGTGTTTTATTTTTGAAAATACCCCCAAACCCAAATGGTTGTGATGATTGTTTTGGGTTTTGATCTAAACATGAATTGAACTGAGAAATGGGTTTCGGGTTTTTCTTTTCTGACACTGATTTTGGTAATTTTTCAGGGTCACACAAGATGAAGATGTGAGGTTCAAGATTTTGTTCTGTGGGATTTGCCACTCTGATCTTCACAGTGTGAAGAATGAATGGGGAAATTCTACTTATCCCATTCTTCCTGGGTAAGTTCCTTTGATGATTCATGATTATGATTACACATTTGGTTGCTGTCAAGTTTACATGATTGGTTGTTTGTGCTTTTTTATTTACACCGTGATTATGAGCGTATGGTTGGATTTGGTAGAGATATGTTTGTGAATTAACTTGTGTAGTTGTTGGTGGTTTTGATTCCTGGTTATGCGTGTGGTTAAACCTGAGATATACGTATATAAATGTTTAAGTGCATATTTCTGTAGCTTCTTGGAATTTTATTCGATGTCTTCTAGGGACTAATCAGGGCCGGCTCATGGCATAAGCCAATGAAAGCCACCACTTCGGGAAGTGGCGGCTCCAAGAATTTTGAACAGAGTGTTCAAAAATTACCTTAATTCTTCTAACTCTATTAACAAGTCATATATACACAATTTTTTTATATATTAGTTTGAATAATGAGACCAAATAATACAAAAATAAAATTATTACATGTAATATAAAATGTAAAAGAGTTTAGGTTGTTTAATTGAGCATCTAAAGAAGCTATGGAGCCTCTTATGGCATTTAATTGGATTCTTTGCATTGGATTAGTTTGTGGGCTGATTTTTGGAGGCTAATTGTTCAATTTTTTTGGGTTACGTGGTCAAATATTTACGGGAGGGTGTTCAAATATTTTTAGCTTGGGTGTTCAAAAAGACAAAACTTAAATAAAAGTACAAACAAAATACTTGTATTCTGAACATAAAAGTTTGTTCAGGGTGTTAAAGTGAACACCCTAAACCCAATGTGGAGCCGCCTATGACTTCGGGCCCCAAAAAATGTTAACAAAAAGGGGCCCCAAACATCTAAGCCTCCTACATATGATAATAGTTATTTATTTCTGGATGACTATATGTTTAAATTTATGCAATGATAAATATTTTGTAATGTTTTTTTTATGAAGATATGTGTTGACAATTTTTTATTATTCAAAATACATGGTAGGCCTCATTTACTGAGTCCATTTCAAGCCTCCAAAACTAATGAGCCGTCGCTGGGACTAATATATCTAAAGTGAAGTAAAATTGTACCTTTGTTTTGTGATGAAACTCTGTTTCCTGTTTGTAATCATGGTGGAACCAAGTTCAAAAGAACAAGGGGAAACCAACTATCCACCAGCACGGTGACTGACTTTAGATGTAAAATTGTGTCACCAAAGAATATTGAATACATACAGATCCAAGAAGAGAGAAGAACAATTTTTACTTGACACCAGGATAATTTTCTGTTTCCTAAGAAGTGCTAGGTCTTAAACCTATTTTGTTCTTTATCAACATGACATCATCTGGTGGAGCTTTCGTGACTGCAATGCCCTTCTTTCAACTTATTGTTTTGGTACTGAGATAAATGCAATACAAAAAACTCAAATTCCAAATTCATCAAAATGCATGTCCATGTTAAGACCATTGATTGTTTTTCTGCTTATTTCTTAATACCGGAAACATAAATTGAATTGAACTTCTTAACCAACTATAGTGGATAAATGTATGAACATGATTAACAAAACGCAGGCATGAAGTTGTGGGAGTGGTGACTGAGGTTGGCAGCAAGGTAAAGAAGTACAAAGTTGGAGACAGAGTCGGGGTGGGTTGCATGGTTGGAGCCTGTCACACCTGTGATAATTGTGAGAACAACCTCGAAAACTACTGTCCCAAGATGATACTTACATACAATTCCGTGAACTCTGATGGAACCATGACATACGGAGGTTATTCTGATCACATGGTCGCTAATGAGCGCTATATCGTTCGGATTCCTGACAATCTACCTCTTGATGCTGCTGCTCCTCTCCTCTGTGCTGGGGTAACAACTTACAGCCCACTGAGGTATTTTGGGCTTGATAAGCCTGGTACAAAAGTAGGTGTGGTGGGCCTAGGTGGATTGGGCCATGTTGCTGTTAAATTTGCCAAGGCTTTCGGGGCTACAGTTACCGTTATCAGTACCTCCCCTCACAAGAAGCAGGAAGCTATTGAAGTACTTGGTGCCGATTCGTTCTTGGTTAGCACTAATCCGGAGGAAATGCAGGTATCTCTTTTTTCTCCCCTACCTATATTGAGATTCTTGAGCTTTATGATAATATGCCTACTAATATGTTAATTGATTGTATAGGCTGCTATGGGCACTTTGGACGGTATCATTGACACTGTATCTGCAGTTCATGCGCTGGTACCATTGTTGTTTCTATTGAAGTCTCATGGAAAGATCATCATGGTTGGTGCTCCGGAAAAGCCACTCGAGTTGCCAGTGTTCCCTTTGATTGTTGGTAAGCATTTCCATTTTGCTGTAAGTGTAGTCATATTTTTAAGTTTACCTATTGAGGGACTTCAGTCTTCATATCGTAAGTTTTGGTTGAGAGATTAGCTGGGAGTCCCTTCCCCACTTAGGCTTTGTGTTTTATTCCCCCGTCCCAATATTTGTGTCCATGATGTTCCAAATTCTTAGTCCTTTTTGAAAAACCCAAATATAAAGCTTTTATTTTTCAAAAGTGTTATATCTGGATACACGTGGTAGTATAAAGGGCAATGCACGGGCAAAGGGCACCAAGATTATGTGACAGAGGGAGTAACTCTCTTAGAAACCAAGTAGAAAATTTTGCAAATTTGCAAGGTTTAAATGGCATAGCCCGCTCTGTGTTCTCATTGATCTGCATTATTGTTTAATGTGTATGTCTCCCATATCTGCTATTTCAATCGTATGTAATTTTGTACTTGGGTGTTACAGGGAGGAAGACAATAGCTGGAAGTTGTATTGGTGGTATGAAGGAGACGCAGGAGATGATAGATTTTGCAGGAAAACACAACATAACTCCATTAATTGAGGTCGTTCCGATGGACTATGTGAACACTGCCATGGAGCGTCTCGCTAAAGCTGATGTTAAATACCGATTCGTCCTTGATGTTGCAAACACACTGAAGGCAGCTTAGTCGTAGTCCTAGTTTATGGTTCCAAAATATGATTTTTGCATTGGTGGTATGACGGATTCATGTGTTGGAAGAATTTAGAGGTCGGAATGGGATGTCTTAAAAGTTGTGTTTTTGGCTTCTGTTGTCAGCTTAGAAACATATACTCCGACGCGGTCGTCCGTTTTGCTTGGGAAGAGTTTGGAATTTTTTTGTAGAATGAATTGAGTAAATTACATCTGTTCTGTGGTTTCCTATGTATTTGATGTTTTTCTTTTACTGGCCTAAATTATATGTACTTCCAAAAGCCCGCCTTTTTTCCCGACCTCCTCACTGGACCAATGTTCATCCTCCGGCGGTGGCAAAACAGTAACCTTCATTGATCTTTCGAAAACCTCACCGGGCTCCTCACCTTCAGTGGAGGCCAAAAAGATACCTTTGTCAACCGACAACCTCACAGGAATCGTCCCACCACCATCGGTGTAGGGATCAAATAACGTGTCCAAGCCACAATATCTCTTCGGATCTTGGAAACTAGAGTGACAAAAGTCGCAAAAGCAAGAGCATAATAAATAGAAGCATGAAAGACCACACAAATTTACATGGAAAATTTCAACGCGAGGAAAAATCACGGGAGACACACCAATCCACTATAATCGAATAATATGGTGTACAAATTTTCTCTCCTCTCTCAGAAAAGTTTTCTCACCTTCTCTCATGTTTAGAATGAAACACTGTAACCCTAATTACAATGTGACTGCAATATAAAGAGTATCCAATAACAAAATTATCTTGATCGGACATCGATAAGTATAAAGAGTATCCGAACAGGATAATTTTTTTAATGGATGCTCTTCTTAACAAGCCTTACAACACCTATGGTTTAGATCAATGAATTACAGAGCGCATAATTGTATAACTTTTCTCGAAAATTCTTTCAAACTACAGGGTCCTTAATTTGAAAAAATAAAAAAGCAAACGAATTAGATCAATTACGTAAAAATATCAAATGAGCCTAATTTTTTTCGTAACCATTTGAATAATTATTTTAAAATTATTTTAACGGTTCGGATCGTTTGTGTGGGACCCGAAAATGAGTCTCACGAGATCGCGTTAGGCAAACCGCTTGAGTTCCTTACAAAACGGTATTGTTTTCCCGTGCAAAGCAGCTGTTGTGCACTTCCTGCACAGCAGCCTCCCCTCCTCTCCACCGTATCAACAAGGTCATCGTTTGAACTTGTGTTGTTCTTCCTATTTTCTAAATTTGTAAACTTTATATTTCTAATGTTCAAAGTTATTCTATTCTCTCTCTCTTTTTTTTATTTATGGTAATTTGGAAATATCAACAAGGTCATCGTTTGAACTTGTGTTGCACTTAAAAGTTCATTTGAAGGAAACAACCTGTCTATTTCCAATAAAAGCTAAAGACCAAAAAAAAAAAAATTAGTAGAAAAAATCTCATCCGAAATTGGTAAATCCACGCCAACACGCCAAAAAAGAAGAAAAAAAAAATGGTAAATCCCCGCCAATATGTTACGCAATGTCAACGTTGTACAGTGTCTAATCCGTTATAAAATACACAAACTTGGCCCCATGTGTATGGCCAACTTTGACTACACATTGAAAAACATCGGATTTACTTTGACTTTGAGAGGATTTTTCTATGATGTCCTGGGGGATTGGGGACGTCACCATTAAAATTAGGGCTGCTCAAAAAAATCGGTGAATCATGAATCCAGTCTGGATCGAATCGATCTGTACGTTTTGGATTTTAAGCATGGATTAATGGTCCGGACACGGTTTTAAAAAATAAACAACCGTAACTCGCGGTCCGGACACGGATTTTGATTTTGAAACTGTGGATTAACAAATCCGGACCGTGAGATTTTTATTATATATAATTTTTTTTAAAAATAAATATATAGTAGTTTCTTTGTATTAGACTTTGATGTAGCTACTGAAGTATTTGTATTCCACTCAACTAAACTGCATTTGTTTGTGAACTGGAATTATCTACGTACTAGGATAAGTTTGTAGTCTTGATTGGCTTATATTTCTGCTAGTGCCTTTGTTTGTGAATTAGAACTATCTACGTACATTACTTTTTAATTGTTCTTAAAAAATTGCCTTGCGTGATAATGTTGGAATTAAGTTCATAAGAACAAGGGAAACCTGACTACATAGATTTATAAATTGAATCGAACCCCTTAACCAACTAAAAACATAAATGTGTGCACATGATTGACACACGCAAGCATGAGGTTACAGGAGTGGTGATGGAAGTTGGCAGCAAGGTACAAAAGTACAAAGTTGGAGACAGAGTTGGGGTCGGTTGCTTAGTTGAAGCCTGCCACACCTTTGAAGATTGCGAGAACAACCACAAAAGTTACTGTCCCAAGATGATATTCACATACAATTCCGTGAATTATGATGGAACCATGACATACGGAGGTTAGTCTGATCACATGGTTGCTAATGAGCGCTACATCGTTCGGATTCCCGACAATTTGCCTCTTGATGCAGCTGCTCCTCTCTTGTGCGCTGGCATCACGACTTACAGCTCATTGAGATATTATGGGTTAGATAAGCCTGGTATGAAAGTTGGAGTGGTGGGCCTCGGTGGGTTGGGCCATGTGGCTGTAAAATTTGCCAAGGCTTTTAGAGCTATATTGACTGTTATTAGTACATCTCCTCACAAGAAACAGGAAGCTATTGAAGTTCTTGGTGCCGATTCATTCTTGGTTAGTAGTAATCCAGACGAAATGCAGGTATCTGTTTTTTCACCTATATATGAGTGGTATTAATAACTATAGAGATTCTTAAGTTTTTTGTAATAACGTATGGATGTGTTGAGTTATCCTAGGCTGATACAGGCACTTTGGATGGAATCATTGACACAGTATCTGCAATTCATGCACTGGTACCATTGTTACTTTTATTGAAGTCTCATGGAAAGATCATCCTGGTTGGTGCTCCAGAAAAGCCACTCCAGTTATCAGTCTTCCCTTTGATTAGTGGTACACTTTCCCAATTCTATCTAACTGGAGTAATATATTTTAGCAATTAAGCACACCTGTTAAGGGACATCATTTCCTTCATTTAGGCTACCGGATTAACTGAGAATTACCTCCCCACTTAGGCTTGTGTTTAATTCCATCCATCCCAAATTATTCTTCCAATCTTCAAATTTGCAAGGTTTAAGTAGCATAGCCCGTTTTGTCTTCAAATTTATCTGCATTATTGTTATATCGTGTGTGTATCTTTCATTTATGCTACTTATATGTAATATTGGACTTGGTTATTACAGGAAGGAAGATGGTAGCTGGAAGTTTGATTGGTGGTCTGAAGGAAACGCAAGAGATGATTGATTTTGCTGGGAAAAACTGTTGTGCGATACTGAGGAAGTCACAACGATTCTAGCAAGCACAATCAATCTAGAAACAAGAACAATAAAGATGAAGAACGCTAGGAAAGCAAGAAAACCAAGCACACAAGAACACGAGATTTACGTGGTTCACTACACAGGCTGTGTAGCTAATCCACGGGGGTAAGGGACGAATCAATCCACTATAATCAATAAGGATTACAATCTCCAATCTCCTCTCGATGTTTCTATCAGTCTCTCTGGGTTTCTCTCTCCAAACAATTTTAGACTTAACCCTAAAACTGATAAAAATGCATTTTAATAAGCTACTGTACGTCGCCTTCGTCCGGACCAAGATCCGGCTCGTCCGGACCAAGGTTGCTGAGATCAATCGGAGCACTGCAGGACTCCTCGTCCGGACCAAGGAAACTCTCGTCCGGACCAACTTCGGACGAACACTGCTGGGACTTCCAGAATCGTACCACGAGTGCTGGTCCGGACCACCATTACCTTGGTCCGGACCAGAGATGCTGCGAGCACCATTTTGAAGCCACACTCAACAAATCTCCACCTTGGCTTCAAACTGAACCATCCTGAAGAAAAGCTTGATGTAACCCCCAACTGCACTCCCTTTACGGGTATGAGTGTTCCACCCTCAAGTCCTCAATCAATAATGAAGAACATGGAGCAAGTTCAAGCAACGCTCAAACTTCTCCCTCGGAACCGGCTTCGTCAACATATCAGACGCATTCTCATCAGTGTGAACTTTAGACAAAGTTAGGTCACCCTGATGCTAACCACTCCCGAATCCTGTGATACCGCACATCAATATGCTTTGTCCTTGCACTGTATACTTGATTCTTCGCCAAGTGAATTGCACTCTGACTGTCACAATGCAGTAACACACTGTCCTGCATGAAACCAAGTTCGCTAACCAACCCCTTAAGTCAAACTGCTTCTTTCGCTGCCTCAGTCACTGCCATGGACTCTGCCTCTGTAGTCGATAAAGCCACTGTATCCTGAAGAGTAGACTTCCAACAGACGGGACCTCCGGAAAACATAAATGCATACCCTGTCATCGACCTACGAGAGTCGAGATTCCCAGCATAATCTGAATCCACATAGCCCACCACGTCTTCTGAAGCCTCTTTTTGATCAAACACTATCCCCAGATCACAAGTGCCCGCGAGATATCTGAAAACCCATTTAACTGCATTCCAATGCTCCATTCTCGGGTTTGCCATATACCTGCTGACCACACTAACTGCATGCGATATGTCTGGTCTTGTACACACCATCAAATACATGAGACACCCAACTACATTCGCATAGGGCACCTCCTCCATGCACTTTACCTCATCCTCTGAACTAGGACTCATATTGGCAGAAAGTTTGAAGTGCGCCGCAAGCGGGGTACTTACAGACTTAGAATCTTGCATGTTGAACCTCTGCAACACCTTCTGCATGTTGAACCTCAATTGACCAGCCCTTCTGTCACGGTGAATTTCAATCCCAAGAATCTTCTTGGCAGCTCCAAGATCTTTCATGTCAAATTCACTGTTCGACATCGACTTCAACTTCCCAATTTCCTTCTTGGTTTTTGCTGCTACCAGCATGTCATCAACATATAAAGCAAATAGAATATAAGAACCATCTGAAAGGACACAATAGTATATGCAACAGTCATACTCACAGCGCGTGTACCCATGCGACACCATGAACAAATCAAAGCGTTTGTACCACTGCCTGGGAGACTGCTTCAAGCCATACAATGACTTCTTTAACAAACACACATACTCCTCCTTACCAGGTTCCTTGAAGCCTTCAGGCTGTTGCATGTAAATCTGCTCGTCTAAGTCTCCATGGAGGAAAGCAGTTTTAACATCTCTAACTCCATGTCATGCATCGCGACCATTGCCAAAATTACACGGATAGAAGTGTGCTTCACAACAGGTGAAAAAATATCATTATAGTCCACTCCTTCCTTCTATGAATAACCTTTAGCAACTAACCGAGCCTTGTACTTTTCACCCTCTTTCTCTGACAACGCTTCCTTTTTTCGATACACCCACTTGCACCCAACGACCTTCTTCCCCTTAGGCAATTTCACCAATTCCCAAGTTTTATTCTTGTAGAGCGACTCCATCTCTTCTTACATTGCTACAAGCCATTTGTCGTTGTCAGTACTGCTTGTAGCATCCTTGTAAGACAATGGATCTCCACTGCCAGCCACCAAAGCAAAACTAACCATGTCCTCAAAACCAAACCGAACTGGAGGTTTGTGAACCCGTTTTTCCCTTCCTTTCGCGACTGTGTAAGGCTCCTCTTGCTGCTGTTGTTGGTCGTGATCAACATCACCTGTATCACTGAATGAACCCGGCTCCTCAAGCTCCACCTCGACTACGGATTTCTCCCTCGGACCCCCAGATTCTGTCTCATCATTCTGATTCAACATAAATGCCTCATCAAACACAACGTCCCTGCTTATCACCCTTTTCCGTGCCTCAGGATCCCAGAGCCTGTATCCTTTGACACATTTTTCATACCCAAGAAAGATACACTTTCTGGACTTGCGATCAAGCTTCGACCTCTCCTTATCCGGCACATGCACATAAGCCAGGCAGCCAAAGATTCTCAAATCCGACAACTTAACTGGTTTACCTGACCAAACCTCTTGTGGGATCTTGAAATCAATGGTTGAAGAAGGAGACTTGTAATGAGAAAACATGCCGTGTTGATTGCCTCTGCCCAAAATACCTTCGGCAACACTGCATTCAACCGCATACATTTGGCCCTCTCTGTCAAGGTTCTGTTAATCCTTTTTGCTACTCCATTTTGCTGTGGAGTCTTTTTAACTGTGTAGTGTCGAATAATTCCCTCTGAATCGCAAAAGGCCAAAAACTCCCTTTCCCTGTACTCTGTCCCATTATCAGTTCTGAAATACTTTATCTTTTTCCCTGTCTGAGTTTCAACCTGTGCTTTCCAAGTTTTAAACGTAGCAAACACATCAGACTTATGCTTCAAAAAATAAACCCATACCTTTCTGGAATAGTCATCAATGAAGCTGACAAAGTAATGAGCACCACTGTGAGAAGATACGGTAACTGGACCCCAGACATCTGAACGAACATAATCGAGGACTTCCTTGCTTGTATGAACACCTGTCTTGAAACTGAATCTGTGCTGCTTCCCATACACGCAATTCTTGCAGAAATCCATCTTGCACGCTTTGACCCCCTTCAACAAGTCACGCTTATGAAGCTCTAACATACCACGCTCACCCATATGGCCAAGCCGCATATGCCAAAGTCTCGTGTCATCAGTGCTAGATTCTGCAGGTGTGGAGATAGCAACTCCACCAGCAACTGTGTCCCCAATCAATTTGTACAAATTACCCACCTTCTGTCCCTTCATTAGCACCAAAGCTCCTCTGCTAATTTTCATTGCTCCACCCTGTGTTGTGTACATACACCCTGCTGAATCTAATGCTCCCAAAGAGATTAAATTCTTCCTAAGTTGAGACACGTGTCTGACATTCCCTAAAACCCTCACAACTCCATCAAACATCTTAATTTTCACGGTACCGATTCCAATGGCTTTGCAAACTGCATCATTACCCATTACAACCGTACCACCATTGCAGGGTTTACAATTGTCAAACCACTCCTTATTAGGGCGCATATGATAAAAGCAACCAGAATCCAAAATCCATGACTCTGAAAGAAAATTGCTACCTGAAGAAACGAAGAGTAAATCTGCATCGATATCATTGTCTGATTTGTCCTCCGCAAAACTAACGGATTCCGCCTTCTTCTTCCCCTTTTTCGCCTCTGCAAGAAGATTTTTCAAATCCTCGCATTGATTTTTGTAGTGCCCCATCTTGTGACAAAAGTGACACTCCACATCCTTTTTCGTGTTTGACTTCCCTCTCGACTGCGACCTGTCCCGATTTGAACCTCCCTTCCCTTTTGACTTGCTTCTACCTCGGCTCGACTGTGGCTTAGAGACAAAAAGACCTTGATCTGCATCAACATTATCATCCTTCCTCATCTTCTCATGAGACAAAAGGGTACTGGTAACCTCATCGAGTGACAAGATTTCCTTCCCATACATAACTGTAGTCACCAGATGATCATATAAAGGAGGCAGTGATGCTAACAATAGGATAGCCTTATCCTCCTCATCAAGCGTTACTCCAAAACCCACCAGTTGCGAGTTCAACATATTATAGGAATTTAAATGTTCTAATAGATTTGTACCTTCCTTCATCTTCAATCCATACAGCTGTTTCTTGACATACAGCTTGTTGGTCAGATTCTTCCTCATGTACAAACCCTCGAGCTTTTTCCAGATCGTCTCTGCCGTCTCTGAGTCTAACACGTTGTGAATAACTTCATCGCCTACGTTTAGACGAATAGAACTGGCTGCCTTAGCGTCAAGATCATCCCAAACACTGTTTGTCATCTCCGCAGGCTTCTTCGTCTTCCCATCTAAAGCCTTTGAGACACCCTGTTGGATCATGATATTTTTCATACGCCGCTGCCACAAAGAGAAGTTATTCTTACCGGTGAACTTCTCCACCTCATACTTGGTATTCGACATCTTTAATGAAACCCTAGATTGAAACCCTAACTGGGTACTCTGCTAGAAACCCTAACCAAGAGCTCCGATACCACTTTGTTGTGCGATACTGCGGAAGTCACAACGATTCTAGCAAGCACAATCAATCTAGAAACAAGAACAATAAAGATGAAGAACGCTAGGAAAGCAAGAAAACCAAGCACACAAGAACACGAGATTTACGTGGTTCACTACACAGGCTGTGTAGCTAATCCACGGGGGTAAGGGACGAATCAATCCACTATAATCAATAAGGATTACAATCTCCAATCTCCTCTCGATGTTTCTCTCAGTCTCTCTGGGTTTCTCTCTCCAAACAAGTTTAGACTTAACCCTAAAACTGATAAAAATGCACTTTAATAAGCTATTGTACGTCGCCTTCGTCTGGACCAAGACCCGGCTCGTCCAGACCAAGGTTGCTGAGATCAATCGGAGCGTTACAGGACCCCTCGTCCGAACCAAGGAAACTCTCGTCCGGACCAAGTCCTGACCAAGACCGAACCAACTTCAGACGAACACTGCTGGGACTAGGGGTGAAAATTAAAACCGATGAACCGAACCGAACCGCTGAACCGGACCGAACCGAGGTTTTTTTCGGTTTTTTCCTTTGGCCGTTTCGGTTCGGTTCCTGATAATCTAATTTTTTGAAAACCGGTTCGGAGAATTTTTTAAGCGAACCGAACTGGTTTACACATGTACACGCATATATGTATATACCTTTGAAAAAAAAGAAGGGGGCAAGGCTTGATCACACGACCTCACACAAGAAGAGCTAGTGGCTTACCAACTTTGCTGGGTAACACCCTTTACAAAAAAAAGTGGGAAACAAATAATTTTATTACTTACCCTTTATAACTACTATATATATACATACTTAACCGGCTTCCCAAACACGTTTCTTTTTCCACTCCGTCTGTCATCAAACTCTCTCTCTGTCATCTCTTTCAAACTCCCAACTTGAGTCTCATCCCTCTCTCACGATCGGCGACGGCAACGGCAACGACGACGGCGACTCCCACCCCTCTCTCTCCCACCGAGATCGGCGACTCCCACCCCTCTCTCTCACACCAAGATCGGCGACACAGCGACTCCCGCTGCTCTCTGTACGTACGTTTTTTAGATCTGCGTTTTTAGATCTATGTTGTCTCTACGTTTGTAGATCTGGTTTTGTCTCTGCGTTTGTATATATATGAGTGTATATACGTATGTATATATTGTGTATACGTATGTATATGTCTGTGTGTGTGAATTTGTAGATCTGCATTTTTGTCTGTCTCCCTCTCTCCGACGAACCGAACCGAAGTCTGAACCGAACAGAACCGGCCGAACCGACCCCTAGAAATCGGTTCTCGGTTCAGTACATGTCCCGAACCGGTTTTCTTCGGTTCACTCAAAAACGACTCCGAACCGGACCGGTTTCACCCCTAGCTGGGACCTCCAGAATCGTACCACGAGTGCTAGTCCGAACCACCATTACCTTGGTCCGGACCAGAGATGCTGCGAGCATCATTTTGAAGCCACACTCAACAAAAACTATATAACTCCACAAATTGAGGTCGTTCCAATGGACTATGTGAACAAAGCTTTGGAGCGTCTCGCAAAAAATCATGTCAAATACGGGTTCGTTCTTGATGTTGGAAACACACTGAAAGCTTCTTAGTCTTACTCCAAGGTCATGCTTCCAAAATATCATATTGTTGTTGGCTATATGGTCATGTAAGTTTCTGTGTTGTTTGGCCTGTGTTATGCTTTATAAGTTAAACTCTTTGTGACACTGTATTTTGATTCTCCTACTAGCACTAGGCAGGTGCACTCAATATGAGTTGCCATATGCTACTAATACTCCCTCCGTCCTGCCAAGAGGAAATAAACAGAAACAAATAAATTGTTTTGGTTTTCTAAAACTTTTAAAATTTAGGTTCTTATTTTTATTATTTTTCTCATCGAGACAAATTTAAAAAATATACGGCGATCAAAAATTACAAAAAAAAAAAAATCACCAAAAATGAAAAAATAATCAATAATAAATTATAGTCTAAGCACTATGTGACGACCCGAATTTCTACATAACCTCAAAAAAATAAGTAATTCTTCAAAAATTACCATTGATAGGCCCTAATAATCAAAAGTAATACAAATACTTTTAATGATCCTCAAAATACATACGTCTCCTCTAATTTCTCCAACTTAGCCACCATAAACTATGTCCTAACCTGTCACATAAATAACGCGAGAAATGTACAATATGAAAAATAATAATAGCTCAAACAATAACTTAATAAACGATGTAGCTAGATTTATGTCACGGGAACACCCGGCTTCAACAGGAGTACACCCAACTTCAATGGGAACACAACCGACTTTCAACAGAATTGAGTCGTAATAAGAGTAACGATTCATGATGTATGTAATGACTTTACTGGAACCAATCATAGGATAATATCAATGAGAGAGTACAAGGATGACCATTTCGACTGATCCGATCCTACCCAACCCAAACAAATCAGGGATTCAAGATTTTTTTTTTTGGGATCGGATAGGATATATATGGAGATCTTTTTAAAAAAATCGAGGAACGGATAGGAACAGGCATATATACGTTTGTCCCCACCTCGCTTCACCGAATCCCCGTTTTCCCTATATATATGTGTGTGTGTTAAGTTTGAGAATAAATTTAACAAAAATACTACTTATAATCGTTTGTGTTTAATTTAAATTTTCCCTAGGATTTCACTTCGAGTTTCACCCAACTCTCAAGACATTTGCGCTCGACACTTTTAACCTCTTTTCTCAACTCTGCGCTTCCCCATGTTTATATTCGAACAGGATAGTTATCAACCCCGCTATGGTACACCACCCTCGCGTACCCCAAATGCATACCAACACATCCCGATCGTCCATCTTAGAAATCAATGGTCCTAATTTTTAAATGTATTCTTACCAGTACCTTGGACCAGTAAGAGTTCATTTGAATCTAGAATGTCAGAAAATGCTTTGGACGGTCCGGATGTGTTACTGTTGGTGTGCATTTGGGGTACACAATTGACACGGGATGTAATTAAATCATCTGAATGCGTAACGGGTTTTTACTGTTTTGCACTTCGGACGCGAAATCTGTGGGGTTACTTTTTTCTTTTAATTTTGTTGGGAAATTATGTGGAGCAAAGAAAGGTTATTATTTTAGGTTCGGGTCCCCAATTCTTCACTGGAATCCCTCATCTTCCTTGAGGCCGGAGATAGAGGCCAAAAAAACCATGGTGGAGATTGGGGAGGGGAAGGAATTTAAATATAAGTTCAAAGATCGGGGACGGGGATAGTAGTATCCATCCCACCCCGTCCCGTTGCCAATCCTAAGAGAGTACAAAGAGGATAATAATGGAAAATACTCGGGAAGATTTAAAAAGTAAAGTGTATTTCTTGTACCTACATTATTGACAATCGTGACCGTAGAATATTGATATCTTACCATCATTAACACCAGCGGCAAACTCGTGCTATGCACATACAATCCATTTCCGTTGAAGTTAATTGCAAAAATAGGAAGTGAAACTTGATTGCAAAAATAGGAAGTTAATATTTAGCATTTTTGTGTTCTAGTGGAGAAAAACATATTTAGTCAAAATTTAATGAGTACGCGCACGTAGATCCTTAGTTGAATTTCTGGATCTGTGGCTAAGTTTCACTGCCTCAAACTCTCACCACCCGCAAGTGGAGTGCGGTGCAGTTGGTGCCTCCCTTGTACTCTCATGCACATGGGCAGGGTTTGATTCTCGTAAGTACTCATTTCCCTCTCCAATTCCCCTAGGATAAAGTAGATTAGAATTAACGAATGGCAAAACAAAAGAAAAAAGAAAAAACTCTCACCACCCATCTCATTATGGGCTACTGAAATTTCAGCAATACACACTAACAAAAAATTCGTGCCATACAAGAAAATTCAATAATTTATAAACATATTAAACAGGGTTATAGACTTGATTTTCTCCGATAAGCTAATAAACCTGTCACTTTATAATCAATAATTAGTCTGTGAAAAATCCGTTCATTTATTAATAGGCGCCAAATGAAGATAGTCTTCTTTATTTGTTTTTAATTAAAATGGCATCAACAAGTATTGTCCCGTTACACCACACTACAACCTGTAAAGAACTCACGGTCAAAAAATCACTGCTTGGACGATGAATCTGCACGGTAAATAAGTAAAAATGCTACTTCCTTACAAACCGTCTACACATCCGTAATTTTTGTTTCAACAGCAATTCTTTTTACTTATTAATTTCTGGTCACCACATTCAATCATCGATCTTTAGCCACTCTTGCATGCCAAAATCTTGTGTACATACAAATACCCAATCTGTCAAGACAACAAAAAGCTCCCAAACTTTTGAAAACCAATAGAAAACACCGTCACCCGAACAATATACTTCATGCCGCCGCCTCCATAATCTTGTTTATTTGTATATACTCCGTTAATCCGAATGTTAAATCTTGCATTTTATTCATCTTAAGGGTTTGAACATTGAAAATGGATCAGACACTTGGCTAGTTGGCTTTGAGATTTTGAATTTTGAACCCGAGAGAGATAATATATATGGTTTTTTTTTTTTTTTTTAATTCTTGCGGTTGAGAACTTGAAGTTAACTTCTACACCAACTTATTAAAGAAACATCATCATTATTCATTACACCTTCACATCAACTTTTTTCTCCATTTTACACTTTTCACATCAACTTTTACCTCTACTTTCCAAAATTATCCTCCACTTTTACCTATTAACTCTTTACTCGCTAACTTTTCAAAAGAGCAAAATGATAATTGTACAAACTTTTACCCATTAAATTTTCAAACCACACACTTATTCAGGGATAGCCCAAAATAGAAGGTTAAACACTTAAAAATGGACGGAGGGAGTAATACCAATATTCCTGGTTGGTTTTTTTTTTTTTTTTTTGACAAGGAAAATGTAGATGTTCCATTAACAAAGGATCAGGATACAAGAACTAATAATTACACATCAAGCAGAACCAAGAAAACTTGGACTACGACGTGCCAATCACGCACAAACCCAATCCTACAATGGAACAACGCTATGCCAACCAAGCAAGGAAAACCACGAGCCGATCCGGGGATGTTGCCATTACGATCCCCTCCAACACGGCCGTGGCCGGCAAGCGCACAACAAACCACCCCTCATGGTGATCAACCAAACAGAAAAACAGACTAAACAAGAAAATTTATTCCCACCACCACAACCCACCGGATCCGGGAAAACCAGACCGGGACCAAAACCAAAAAGAAAACAAAACACCTCACCCGTTATTCACCTCACCGACAGCCGCCTAACACCGGATCACCAAGCTCCGTCTTCACCTTACCAGACTGGACCCCCGAAGCCGGATCAACAACACCTCTGCCGGAAACCAACAAAGGGGACCAAGCACCAAGCCATCCAAGGCCGAAACGCGAAGATCAGCGCCGAGGGGTGGAGGACACACTGACGGGAGGGGGGAGAAGGGGAGGGAGAGGAGAGAAAGCGGGGGGGCCCCACCCCAGATCTGGAATGGTACTGTTGGGGAAGCTTCGCGAGAGAGGAAGAGGAAAGGTAGAGAGAGAAAGTCATTATGCCATACTCACTCTCTCTCTCTCTCTCTCTCTCTCTTATATTTTTTGTATCCCTTTTTGGGGATTAGTAAACCTGAGCCAATAGATAGGTGGCACATGTCACGCTGAGAACTCTCCTCACGAAAATTCATTCTGCAATACTATATAAGATTACCCTAAAATTAACTCCAATGAGTAGATGAGTTGGTAAGGACTCCTCCTAAGGAAGAGAATGTGTTGGGTTTAACTCTTCTTAACCTCTTAAGGCCACTTGCACAAAGATCTAATGGTTCTCATGAAATATTAGCTTTACCTGGTCTATGAGTATGGTTGGGCGTACATAGACTCTAAGATTAGTCAAAGTAAGCGCAAGTCGACCCACTACCCAGTTATAAAAAAAAAATTACCCTAAAATTTAACGGGGATCAGAGTCAAACTCACTATTGATTTCTTTTGATCAAAGCCACACAAGTTTCCGGTGGTCCTTCATTTCCCATTCTGACTAGGGCTCTACGCGTAATATGCAAAGACCAGACACGTGCATATATATATATAAGGGGATAAGCAGCCGACCACCCCCATTTCTTTCTCTTCTTTCCCAAAGATATCTAATTATACGGTGCAGTAGTGGTCCATACTACGGGATTGGCAATTACTCTTTACTTTTTTTGACACCGAAATAAGAAGATTACGATAAGAGGGTTCTTTGATGAAGAATTTTTCCATTTTTATTTTTCACCAATTTCAATTCTAGAAATAGAAAGCCATTTTTTCTTGGTATCTAAATAGGATAGGGTTTAGCTTACTTCACCCCAAATGAATTAAATGCATTTGCTATCTATGAGTTAAGAGAAAAAAAGGCCACAAGTAGGGAGAAGAGTTTTTTTTGCAGTGGCGGTTCCAAAAATTCTCGCGAGGGTATTCAGAAATTCTACTATAATCCTCTACAAAATGAAATTGTACATAAAAAAAAATCTACTGATATCAACAATGACACCAAAAAAACAATAAAGTATTTATCATATCACAATTGCTTTCGATAACTTTTCATATTTTGAAACCGTTGCATAATAGCATCAGTATCAATGGTATCAAATACATCACTCTCAATATGAGCAACCAAGCAGTCGTTCATTCTTCCAATCAATTGCGTAGATTGCTCTTTATTTGTCTCTACTAAGTTTGCAGCAAGATGACCTATCTCTTTTAGCTCTGAAATTTTTTAATCAGATCTCATATATATAATGAAATTTTGGAGTTGAATGTTCATTCCATTAAGTCCACTTCACAATATAGACAAGATGTTGTATTCTTTACCATACTATATTCCAACCATTTTTTGTACTCTATGAACCAATCAAGATTAAACAGACGCATTGATCCACTTATATCTCATTGGGAGAACTTGTGGTGGATAGGTTGACATGGATACTTTTGGAGATATGTTCTTTGTATTTCATCTCTATCATTAGAATGATATGACAAGATTGGATGTTCAACCATTTTGGATGAGGTACTACTACAAAAATGGTTAAAGATGACACACCAAAAATTGAAACAATCGAAAATATGAGGGTAGAGTTTTGATGTCAGTCTATCCTAAAAATTGTTATCTTTGCAATATAAGATGACGGTTTAGAATAAAAGTGACATCATTATTTCTTTCTTTAATGTCAGTTTTTGCTTAGAACTGGCATTAAAATAAGGCGCTTCCAGAAGCCCATATGGGAAGCCTTGAAACTGTCAGTTTTCCTTAAAAGCGACTGATGAAGCAGTTTTGGGTGCGGCCCTTCGAATGACCTGTAGACCTGCAAAACTAAGGACACCTCTGATGCCTAAGTCAGTCCGTAGATTATATGAAGTGGATAGTAGCTTGTGAATTCAGCTATCAGAATCACCTACCTCTGTTAGGGTTATGTTGGTGCTTTTATAGGCATTGGGAGTGATTGAGTCATTTTAGGACTTGGAGTCTTTGACTTCCAACTAACGATACTTATTTTTATTAGTTCCTTAGTACGCTAAGTCTCCTAACTTGATAAGAGTTTGGCCTTTATCACATCTTCATACTGATCGATTGGATAAACATCTAGCCGATTGAGGCTTATCTTATTAGGTTGAGATAGACTCCTTAGAGCCCCCGTCCCCGTAGAGCTCCGTGTGATGAGCTGTTATATTGAGCTGAGCTAGTCCCTTGGACTGAGCTTCTCAGGAAGTTCCGACCTAAAGTGGTCAGGTGAGAACGTTACTCATGGTGCATGTCATGCCTTGTCGTACTCTGCCGACCTCTTTTGGGTAACTAGTTTTGACCCGAGTTGCCCTGGAGGTCAGCTCTCACTTATCAGCGACATTGAAACAAAGTCATTTCAATGTCAATTTTAATAAGAACCGACATTGAAGTTAATCATAAAAGATAACGGTCAAAAAGTGTCATTAAACTATAAGATGACAATTTCAAACAGTCATTTTATATTTTCAATGTCTAATATAACAGTTTAAATCCAAAACTGACATAAAAAGTATTATGTATTATGTAAGATGACTGTTTGAAACAGTTTTAAGAAAAACTGTCATTAAACTATAAAAAGTGACATAAAAAGTATTGTGTATTATCTAAAACTGACATAAAAAGTGTCATTAAACTGACATAAACTTCTTATTTTTCATTTTCCCTATTCTAGTTAACTTAAAAGATCTACATAATGTATTATGTACATATCTCCTAAATATTACTCCTGTTGAAAAATGCATTTTGTATCCGTCTCTCAAATACTCTACAAATTAGATGATATATTTTGGTTGTAATTGCAAAATAAATTAATTATATAAGTTAATTGAGGGACCCACTATTTGATGAGTTGTGTTCAATCACTATATTTGATGACAGAGAAAAGTCGATCAAATTTGGTGCTCTTTTGGTGGGAAAAAATATAAAATGCCCTCCATACTTTACACTCAATTACATATCGCATCCCAAATTTTGACTTATTTCAATTTACCTCCCAAACTTAAACTCCGTTATTCAAAACGACTCCTTCCGTCCCAATCCGTTACCCCACTAACGGAAAATGATGAGGTGGACGTTAACGGAGAGTAAAAACCATTAGTGGGGGCATAAACGCCCCAGAACGACGTAATTTTGGGGCGGCCCAAGGGGAAAAGAAAAACTAAAAAAAAACACCTCAAATCAGTCTCTCTCTCTCCTCCCAACTGCATCTTCCTCTCCAAACCTAAATCAAATTAGGTCAAAATCACAGACCCAATTATTTATCTAAAATTTTTTTTTTTCAAAAACTATCTCAAATTTTTTTCGGAAATAATTATTTATCTAAAAAAATTAATTTTTTCAAATTGTTTTCAAAAAAATAAATACATCTAAAAAATTATTTCGGAAATAATATTTTTCAAACATGGGATTGGGTAGTCTATGACCACCAATCCCAGGATTATTAGTCATATCTATTTTAATCCCAGGATAATTTTTGGGATAATTTTTTTTATGGGATAATATTTTTTATGGGACGGTAGTCCTGGACTATTTGTCGTGGGATTGGTAGTCCTGATATTAATTTCATCCACAATCTACCCAATCCCATGTTTGATTCGCATGAGATTATTTATGGGATAATTTTGTTTATTTATCAAAAACAGTCTTTCTTAGTTTTTTTTTAAACAAGAAAAATATTTTTTTAAAGAACCACTTTTAAAAAAATATTTTTTGAAAACAATTTTGGAGAAACAAAAACTATTTTGAAAGACATTTACTTGAAAATACTTTTTAGAACAATCACAATCAGTTTTTTTTTTAAAAAAAAAACATATTTGGAAGACAATTCTTGAAAAAAAAATTTAAATAAAGATTCTTAAAAATACTATTTCCAAAATAATTTTTGTAAATAAAGTTTTTTTGAATAATATTATTTCCGAAATAATTTTTTAGATGTATTTATTTTTTTGAAAAAAAATTTAAAAAATTAAATTTTTTTAGATAAATAATTATTTCCAAAAAAAAATTGAGATATTTTTTTGAAATTTTTTTTTTAGATAAATAATTGGGTCTGTGATTTTGACCTAATCTGATTTGGGTTTGGAGATGAAGATGTGGTCGAGAGAGAGAGAGAGAGAGAGAGAGAGAGAGAGAGGTTTTAGGTGTTTTTTTTTAAGTTTTTTTTTTCCCTTGGGTCGCTCAAAACTACGTCGTTTTGGGGCGTTTGTGCCCCCACCAAAGGTTTTTACTCTCCGGTAACGTCCACCTCATCATTTTCCGTTAGTAAGGTAACGGATTGGGACGGAAGGAGTCATTTTGAATAACGGAGTTTAAGTTTGGGAGGTAAATTGAAATAAATCGAAGTTTGAGATGCGATATGTAATTGAGTGTAAAGTCTGTGGTGCATTTTGTATTTTCCCCCTTTTGGTGTCTGATTTTGGAGCATATTTTTCAACATTACTCATCATTCATCAAACTTCTCAATTATCTCCCCTCCTCTCCCCACTCCTAGCACAAGGAAGCTTCCCTCCTCTAATCTGAAGTACCTGGTATGTGTTTTTACTTTTTACTGTGACCCCCTCTGTCTATCACTCTCTTTCTCAAATGTACAGTCCACTTTCTTTCTCCCTTTAATTTGATACTCATGTGCATATTCGCTGCTGAATCTAATGACAACCTTCTCATCCTTTTGCTTGACAGTGTTTTGCCTAGAGCTTGGTTGGGTTGAGTTGGATTTCCGGGGCTTTGCTTCACTCGGTTTTTGAAGATAGTAGTACTCGGTTTTTGGACAAAGTTACTATTGCTCCTTCCATGAAACAATATTGCACCTTGAGTGATTATTTTGTCTCCTTTTGAGAATAATATTGCACCTGAATAAGAACGACTGGGTTACCAGTATGATATCTAAATCCAACTTTTTTTTAAGGAAAAATAACTATTGCTCCGTTGATAAAACAATTTTGCACCTTTAGTGAATTATTTTGGCTCCTTTTGATAATAATATTGCACCCGAATGAGGACGAATGGGTTGCTAGTGTGTTGTTTTAATCCAACTTTTTCAATTTGGGAAAAACTAACTATTGCTCCTTTGATTAAACAATATTGCACCTTCAGTCAATTAACATTGCACCCTTTGAGAGTAACCATTGCTACTTAATCAAAAATTTTACTTAAAAAAAATAGCAATTGCTTCTTAAACAAAAAACACCATTGGCGACACAATGTGGGTGACAAGTAACCATTTTGTCACCGAAAATACCCCTAAGGCGACACAACAAGCCAGAATGTCGCTGAAGGTTAATTAGCAATGGCGACATGTAATTGTGTCACTGAAACTTACTTTTCGGTGACAAGCTTTTATTGCTGTCACCGAAAGTATACCTTCGGCGACACAACAAGCCAAAATGTCGCTAAAAGATTAATTAGTAATGGCGACATGTAGCTGTGTCACTGAAACTTATTTTTTGGCGACAAGCTTTTGTTGCCGTCACCGATAGTATACCAATGGCGACATGACAAGCCAGAATTTTGTTGAAGGATTAATTAGCAATGGCAGAACATGTAGCTATGTCACTAAAACTTCCTTTTCGGTGATAACATTTTTTTGCTATCTCCAAAAGTTAGAAATTTTGGCGCCAAAACAACAATTTCTTGGCACAGTAATAAAATGAGTGATCTGCTCCAACAGAATGTGCATATAAATTGACCATTAAAGATTAGGGAGATGTTAATGACACGGAATAATCTACTTGTTTTGGCTTCTCCATTGTCATTTAGCTTTTCCAAAATGCCCCTTTCAGAATTTCCGTATACACAAACTCAAATTAAAAATTAAATTGCTACGATAAAAAAAATTAAATTGCCAAGAACTTCTCAAATCTTTGGGTGCTTTGGCTTAAATAAGTCACTTGGCTTATATTTTTGCTTTTATACAAAATTTTCCCACATTTGCTAGTTTTCGATCTTTATACAAATTTTTCACACATTTGTTAGTTTCCGATAAAGGGTAATCGGAAAAATAAAAAAATTATGATCCAAACTTAAAACATTTTGAATAAAGACAAAAATAAGTTAAAAAGTCAGATTTTTTGGCTTTTATTAAAAAAAATTGAGTGGATCATGATCATTTTTTTTTACTTTTTCGATTCCCCTCATCGAAAAGAATCAATAATCTACAAAAGTTTAACCGGAAACTAACAAATGCGAAAAATATTGAATAAAGACAAAAAAAAAAAGAAGAAGCCAAATAACTTATTTATTTGAGCACATAATGGTTTTCCACAATTTAGATTGGTAGGGAGGGCAATTGAGCCAATTTAAAATATTGTGTAATAAATGCCCGTGGCAGGAGCAAATTGTTTCGTGCCTTTACCAGCTTCCTAAAGATTATTGTAAAAAAAATTAGATTGTATTTTTAGAATTAGATTTTTTAGGTGAAAAAATTACATTATCCACAATGTGCTCTAAAAATATATAGCTCCTAGGTGAGGCTCCTATTATTTACCAAGTCATTTGCTCAATTGTGGTCTTCAATGGGCTTCCCATACAAACGCGTGGCTCCTAGTCATAGCTTCTACCACATTAATTAAATTTAGGTAGCATTGTAGCTAACTCCAAGTGGAATCCAAAGGTCTGTTGACTTGTCAATTTTATAGATTCTGCACTTTTTAAATTATTTTTTTTACAAAATAGAGAATGCTCTTTGCTAGTCCATTATAAGAAAAAAAAATCATGGAAAAAAAATTATGAATCGCGAAGTAGTTGAAGGACATCAATATATTTTTTTTATAGACACATTTGAACATTTGTTATTTGGTTAAAAAAAGGACCTAACAAATTTTTTCGGATTAAAAAATTTAAGCAGTCATAATTTAAATATTTTTATTGATCAATTGTAGCACATGTGAAGCTGTAGCCTAGTGGTTAAGGGTGTGTGTGCAAGCAAAAGGTCCTGGGTTCCAATCTCGGCGGAAACAAACGTGCAAAGCGTCCAGGGAGTACTTTGGCAGTGACCCCACTGACATTTTACCTTTTCTGCCATGTGAGCATTCATTTTTGGCGACACACTATGGGTGCTAATGGGACCTTTTTTGGCGACAAGCCTGTCGCCGAAAGTGTGTTTTCCGTGACAAGTGTTCTTGTCGCCGTAAGCGTCTTTCCGCGACAAGCGTATTTCCTCTGTGGCCGTTGACTTTTAGTGTCACGGATTTGGTGACTATAGTAGATCATGTAGCCGAAGGGTATGGGCGACAAAATCCGTTCTTTCGGTGACTTTTTTGGGTGTGGCCAAATGTGTTTTTTCTTGTAGAGTGAATAAACATTAAACCCTTTGAGAATAATCATTGCTCCTCAAATAAATTTTTTTATTTTGAAAAAAATAGCCATTGCTTCTTAAACGAAAAAAGTTGCACCTTGAGTGAAGTAACATTGCACCCTTTGAGAATAATCATTGCTCCTTAAATCAAACTTCTTATTTTGAAAAAAATAGCCATATGCTCCTTAAACGAAAATACCTTGCACCTTCGAGAATAACCATTGCTTCTTAATCACTGCTCCGTAAACGAGAAAACATTGCACCTTGAGTAAATTAACATTGCACCCTTTGAGAATAACCATTGCTCCTTAAACAAAAAAAGTTGCACCTTGAGGGAATTAATATTACACCCTTTAAGAGTAACCATTGCAAACACGTGCAATGTGAGAGTTCTTCTCTCACCATAAATGAAAACTCGCACATAGTTTCAAACATGTGATAGTTTTTTTTTTTTAAACTAAAAACATGTGAGAATTGAGACCCACGTACCCAATTGCAATCAATTTCAGTAACCGGAGAGAGGAGTGAGTGAGATGTTGAAAAATAGTCATTGCTCCTTAAACAAAAAACCGTTGCACCTTGACTGAATTAACATTGCACCCTTTGAGAACAACCATTGCTCCTTAATCAAACTTTTATTTTGCAAAAAAAAAAAACCATTGCTTAAATGATTTTTTTTTTTGTTGCATATTTAGTGAATTAACAATATTGCACCTTGAGTGATTATTTTGGCTCATTATGAGAATAATATTGCACCAGAATAAGAACGACTGGGTTGCTAGTATGATATCTAAATCCAAACAATTTTGCACATAGAAAAAATAATCATTGCTCCTTAAATGAAAAAATGTTGCACCTTGAGTGCATTAATATTGCACCTTGAGTGTATTAATATTGCACCCTACTCATTGCTCCTTAAATCAAACTTCTCATTTTGGGAAAAAAATAATCATTGCTCCTTAGATGAAAAAATGTTGCACCTTTAGTGTATTAATATTGCACCTTGAGTGTATTAATTATTTTGGCACTCTTTGAGAATAATCCAACTTTTTTGCACTCTTAGTAAAAAAACATTGCACTCTTCATGAACGACCGTTGCACTCTAAAATAAAACTATGGCACTCATGTTGCAACCATTATGGTGCTCCCTTTTGAAACTTCATTGCACCTTGAGTTAAATTCTTTTTGAGAAAGTAATTCTAGCTCCATCTGTTAAATCTTATTGCACCTTGAGTCAAAACATATTGCTCTCTCTTTAGTCAACGTAGCACATGAATGAATGCGAACAATGGATTAACTATTGTTGTCTTATTCAATTTTTTACAAAATTGGGAAATTAACTATTGCACCTTTTCTTAAACTTCATTGCACCTTGAGTCAAATTCTATTGCTCCCCTTGAATATAACGTAGCACTGAGGAGGGAGATGGTGGAAACCCAGATAACTCCCTAACAATCAACAGCCGTAGTAAAGTAGAAGAACGAACGTTGCACATAAATGGAAGGCATCCAAAACCCACCAAAGAACGCTTAATTATACAAATTACAAAGCTTCAGAACTGAATTACAGAGAAGTAGGATGTCTCTGCTCCAATTACAGAGCACAAGAACTGGGTTCTTTAAGGAGTTATTCAAATAAAAAAGAAGTCATGAATTCCTTACCCAAAAGAAGGATGATTTAGATTTCTAAGTGGAGGTTTTTATATCTTACAGTTTTCAATTATTATTACAACTGCTACCCTATATTTATATCTCTTCGCCATACTTTATTTAGAGCATTTTTATCAGCCTCACCAAAAAAATAACAAATTTAACCACAAAAACATCTTTTACAATTTAGCAAGTAACTTTATCAAAAAATTAGAATCTCTATCCAAGAGAGACTGATTTTTGGGGGGTTTTAGGGGGTTGGATCCCTATATTAGCTAATATATGAGGATGCTCTTAGGTTATTGACTAATCTAAACTTGTAATGCGAAAATAGATTAATCTACTGAATATTTGTAATATTTTGTCTAATACGCTATCTATGATTACTAATAATATCTAGCTTGGCTTTATAAAATTCTTCATTGACTACTGGGTTATATAAAGCGGATAGAACACTTAACTTGACTTTTTTTTATTGTTTTTATTTACTTTTTTCACATTTGTTACTTTATCATTAACTTTGTGTGTATTATTAGTTTGTGTCAGCTAGAGAAATAAAAAAAGTAAAAATGATGATCCAAGTTCTAATAATTTTGAATAAGACAAAAATAATTTAAAAGGATACATATTTAAGGGAAATTTATCGAAATGGTCCCTCTAGTTTAACCCAAGTCTCGATTTCGTCCCCCATCTTTCAATTTCACTCTAACGACCCCTGTAGTTTTAATTTTGGTCGAAGTGAGTCCAAAAGTTAACTTCCGTTAGCAAATTTAACGGAAATCCCAATTTGGGGTTTTTTTTTGGGTAGAACAGACATTTTTTTTTATAGTACTATGGTCCAATGAAACAAAACATGATCACCTTGTTCGGTTTTGGTCTCAAGATCCATTCTACACGGTTTTCAATAAAATTTTCTTTCTATTTCTCTCTACTCATTACTCCCAAAACTCTCCCTCAAAAACCAAACCGAACAAAGCCGATTTTTTTTTGAACGGTAAACAACTTTAATAATCTTTGAAGAAAACAAAGATTAAAAGGGAATGAAGAGGAGCAACAACGAGACTAGATGAAACAAAACTCACTAGACAGCACCACAACAAACCCAGAAAAAAGAAAAAAAACGAAGTTAGCTAGCTGCCAACTTTTAAGAGGAAACAAAAAGCAACAAAACTTCTGGCTCAGGACAAATCCAGAAGCACAAACAAAACCAAACATCTATACCACCTTAACCGAACTCCTTTGAAAAATACCAAAGCAACTAAAGCCCAAATAAACACACATGGGATGTCTTTTTCGTCAAAACAGGATATCAATTGATGTCCGGGCTGCGGGCAGGTACTTTCACATACATGTTGTTTTCTCGTCGACAGTCAACACCTACTAATATTGAAACGTCGGAATCACACGGCCAAAAAAAAAAAAAAAAACCTCCTAAAAATGAGTTCGGAGAAATTACAAAAGAGAATGATACGCTTGTTGGAAATAAAAATCCCTTTTGAACCTACATCCAACCGCGATGGTAACCGCTCAATTTTTATTTTATATTTCCCATTTTACATTATGGCTATCTGGCAACTCCAATCGGAAATACATTTACTTATTATGCAGTTTAGATTTTTCATTTTTATATTATGACTGTTTGGGAGACTATTTTCAAAATGCATTTTGGAAAATTTTATTATGAAAACTATATGCACAATTTCATTATCAGCCATTAAACTGTTAAGTTTCTTTGATGTAGCCCGTCCTTTTTTTTTTGTTTATTTAATAATTCACCTCATACCCAAAAAAAGAAGACGAGAATCGATAGTCGGGTTGCTTTGGCTAAATAAACCATTTTTGGTTTATTTTTTTCTTTATTCAAAAGATTTTGCATTTGTTAGTTTTGCGTCGATTTTTTGTGATTTATTGATTTGTCTCGGCAACAGGAATCTAAAAAGTATAAAATTATTATCAAAATTTAAAAAGAAATTCACAAATGTGAAAAAGATTGGAATAACGACAAAAAAAAAAAAAACCACCATAGTAAACACTTTACCTTTCCCTTTTCTTTGAGGGCCAGATTAATTAACCGATTTACGGGTTTTTTTAAACTTTATTACTCCCTCCGTCCCTTTTTAAGTGTTGACATTTCCATTTTGGGTTGTCCCTTAATAAGTGTGTGTTTTGAAAAGTTAATGGGTAAAAGTTTGTAGAATTATCATTTTGCCCTTTTGAAAAGTTAGTGGGTAAAAAATTAATGGGTAAGGGTGAAGGATAATTTTGGAAAGTGGAGGTAAAAGTTGATATGGAAAGTGAAAAAGTTGATGTGAAAGGTGTAATGATGATGTTTTTTTAATAAGTTGGATTTACGAAGCAACACATTTAAAAAGGGACGGAGGGAGTAAAAAAAACTCGTGTTTTTTAACTTAATTCCCGGACTACGTGAAGTCGTGGTTAGCAACCACGTTTTCTTGAAAACGTGTTTTCCAAACACGCTTTCTCGGTTGGTTAAGCCTGATTAACCGAAAAATTAAGTTAATCGTAATCCGGTTTGAAAGCGTGGTTACTAAACCCGCCTTCTAAAAGCGTGGTTAGCAAACACGTCTTTCAGTAACAACGCTTTCATATGCTACTGTGGAAAGTTCTTTCAAACCTAACCAAAATTGGTTTTTTTTTTTATATTTATTTTTATCACGAATGAAATTAAAAATTGTTGTGTACTTTATTGCATTGCACGTTATTTTTTGCGTGCAAAATACACACTCCCAAAAGGGACAAACAATTTGGAATGGAGGGAGTGTGTAAATAACTTGAATGGGTCCTAAGCACTTAATAAATTCTCATGTCTTTTATTTCCCAGCCATGAGAGAGATTTTTTGTAAGGAAAATAGTAAAATTTATTTGTCTAACAGCACACCTGAACTATTATCAATTAAAGGTATCATTAATTTTTTAAGCAAAAAAAGACATCAATAAATCTCAATATTTTTGGATTCTCTATAATGACTTGTCAAAATGATGATGTATGTAATGTCAGCCATTTATGCGCGTGGCCAGTTGTTCTATTAGTTAATGTTGGCCTATTAGACAAGTGAATGACATGACAGGTCGAATGAGTGGTATTGAAGGGCAAGTCACGGGTTGGCATCTGATGACATGTCATGTGACAAGTCATGGAGTCACGGGTTGGCCTTTAATGGGAAGTCACGGACTACGATTGTTGAATAATACAAATCAAATGTGATGACACATAAGACATTAAAGAGTCTTATCCAGCTATGTGTATAAAAAGGAGAAAGAAGTATGATTAGGTACTGAGAAAGGTCATTGTATAGCAAAT
This sequence comes from Vaccinium myrtillus, assembly GCA_016920895.1. Taxonomy (NCBI): domain Eukaryota; kingdom Viridiplantae; phylum Streptophyta; class Magnoliopsida; order Ericales; family Ericaceae; genus Vaccinium; species Vaccinium myrtillus. The sequence continues at coordinate 35,112,103 of CM029273.1, read as the reverse complement.
AGCCAAGTATGAGGTATACAATGCGTGACATATTCGAAGCAACTGGGCGTCATTGGCACCTCGATGACGATTTTGAATACCCTTTGAACCCAAACATTCGATACACACCCAGGGTTATCACAGAAATGCGACGTGAGTTTCAGTATCGAATTGAACTATCTGAAGTTCTTATATTTGATAGTCGATCATTCAACGTTCCAATTCCACGTCGCCGAGCAGTTGCCATGTCGACTGCTACTCCACAATTGCTGCAAAGAGCCTTGCATCGTATTCGTGAAGAAGTCAATCGCATGCAAATGCGTTTGTCTCGATATAACTATCAACGCTTAGCAAATGAACGGAGAGAGGAGGGCTTGATGGCTGAAGCTAATTTCTATATGGAGGCTAGCATGAACGAAAACGTTCAATCCGACATTGAGATGTCTGATGATGATGAAGAACTATGAAAGTTGTGCTACCATTGGAAGATCAAAAACCATGGAAGTTATGTTACAATTGAACTTCTTTTTGTTTTTTGTTTTTTTCAATTTTGCAATCCATTTTCTTTTGTATTTCATGTCATTGGTAGGAGTGACTTTTATTTTCTTGTACTAGCAATCTCTCCATATTAATTCCACTCTTATGTTGTGACTATATTTCGGACATCCATTGTAACTTCTTGTTAAACCAATTAAATTTATGAATGACAAAGTTAACAAGAAGAACTAAATTGTAGTCAATACGTCAGTTAACTTACTTGACTTAAACTGACACACCGATAAATAAATAAAGATGATGAATAAGGTTGTAGTAGTACAAAAGTAGATGTTGACTTGATCATCCACTGGTTTGTGCGAGCTTTGGATTCCAGTGAGAGCTGAACAAGGCTGAAAAAGTATGTATCATTTATATTGCAGACACAACTGCACAGTGACACATACATGTGGGTAGGTTTCCATCCATAAGAGACTTTGTGAGAGCTTTGGATTCCAAAGCTGAATAAGTCTATACCAATTATGAGCACACAAGCTAGAAAGCCAACCTATATTAGGCTACAATTTTTTTCATACATGACATAGAAATTCACACAACTACTTCACCTAGCATGTTTCATTAGTAGCGATTATGCATAATACACTAGCAAGCCGTAAGTCTTAAGAAAATGGGAAAGAGAAGATCAACACGTTACATTTACAAAGTATTCAACAATTTGATGTCACACATAAATCGGAAGTTACAACTACAAAAGCATACCTCGTCATAACCATTATATAGTCCTTTGCATATGGAAAAAGGATTTTTTTTTTTTATGGTTAGGGATATGAGGGATTTAATCAAAGTGAATCTCCCCATTAGTATAAATTTTTGATGCTTTTGTTGTTTGTCCACAACAATTTTTAATTTAATTCGTGATAAAAATAAATATAAAAAAAAAACCAATTTTGGTTAGGTTCGAAAGAACTTTCCACAGTAGCATATGAAAGTGTTGTTACTGAACACGCCTTCTAAAGGCGTGTTTGCTAACGACGCTTTTAGAAGGTGGGTTTACTAAACCCGTTTTTAGAAGGCGGGTTTAGTAACCACGCTTTCAAACCGGATTACGATTAACTTAATTTTTCGGTTAATCAGGCTTAACCAACCGAGAAAGCGTGTTTGGAAAACACGTTTTCAAGAAAACGTGGTTGCTAACCACGACTTCACGTAGTCCGGGAATTAAGTTAAAAAACACGATTTTTTTTTAATAAAGTTTTAAAAAAACCGTAAATCGGTTAATTAGCCTGATTCGGGAGTTGTCTCTACTCACGCTTACTGTGATCCAGCGCCCAGGGAATCCCAATCTCCGAACACCTCATCGATTACGTCAGCCCTACCCCACATTAGTTCCGTCCCAGAATAATCTAACGCTTCTATAAATAGCATCGCAATCCCCAATGTTCCAACATCTCTCTCGTTCTCTGCCCCGTCCCCCTTCTTGTAAACAAATCCAGAACTCTCTCTCACGCTCTCTTTCCCTCTCTCTAGAAAACAATGGGGAAGGCTCCGGAAGAAGAGCACCCAGTGAAGGCATTCGGATGGGCTGCCGGAGACACTTCTGGAGTCCTGTCTCCGTTCAAGTTCTCCAGAAGGTTAGAAACTTAGATTTTTTTTGTTGGGGTCGGGATTCTCCATTTTTTTTAGCTAAAAATGTGTCGAATTCAGAAATGGGTCTTGGATTTTGATTCTTCTTTGTTCCTTTTTTTTCCCGAAAAATCACAGAACCCAAAATGATTATGGTGATTGCTTTGGGTTTTGCGATAAAACTGAATTGAATTGAGAAATTGAGTATCGGGTTTTGGGTGTCTTTTTGGAAATCCCAAAACCCACGTGATTTTGGTGAATGTTTGGGGCTTTGAGCTAAAAATGAATTGAACTGAGAAATGACCTTTGGGTGTTTTATTTTTGAAAATACCCCCAAACCCAAATGGTTGTGGTGATTGTTTTGGGTTTTGATCTAAACATGAATTGAACTGAGAAATGGGTTTCGGGTTTTTCTTTTCTGACACTGATTTTGGTAATTTTTCAGGGTCACACAAGATGAAGATGTGAGGTTCAAGATTTTGTTCTGTGGGATTTGCCACTCTGATCTTCACAGTGTGAAGAATGAATGGGGAAATTCTACTTATCCCATTCTTCCTGGGTAAGTTCCTTCGATGATTCATGATTATGATTACACATTTGGTTGCTGTCAAGTTTACATGATTGGTTGTTTGTGCTTTTTTATTTACACCGTGATTATGAGCGTATGGTTGGATTTGGTAGAGATATGTTTGTGAATTAACTTGTGTAGTTGTTGGTGGTTTTGATTCCTGGTTATGCGTGTGGTTAAACCTGAGATATAAGTATATAAATGTTTAAGTGCATATTTCTGTAGCTTCTTGGAATTTTATTCGATGTGTTCTAGGGACTAATCAGGGCCGGCTCATGGCATAAGCCAATGAAAGCCACCACTTCGGGAAGTGGCGGCTCCAAGAATTTTGAATAGAGTGTTCAAAAATTACCTTAATTCTTCTAACTCTATTAACTAGTCATATATACACAATTTTTTTATATATTAGTTTGAATAATGAGACCAAATAATACAAAAATAAATTATTACATGTAATATAGAATGTAAAAGAGTTTAGGCTGTTTAATTGAGCATCTAAAGAAGCTATGGAGCCTCTTATGGCATTTAATTGGATTCTTTGCATTGGATTGGTTTGTGGGCTGATTTTTGGAGGCTAATTGTTCAATTTTTATGGGTTACGTGGTCAAATATTTACGGGAGGGTGTTCAAATATTTTTAGCTTGGGTGTTCAAAAAGACAACTTAAATAAAAGTACAAAAAAAATACATGTATTCTGAACATAAAAGTTTGTTCAGGGTGTTCAAGTGAACACCCTGAACCCAATGTGGAGCCGCCTATGACTTCGGGCCCCAAAAAATGTTAACAAAAAGGGGCCCCAAACATCTAAGCCTCCTACATATGATAATAGTTATTTATTTCTGGATGACTATATGTTTAAATTTATGCAATGATAAATATTTTGTAATGTTTTTTTTATGAAGATATGTGTTGACAATTTTTTATTATTCAAAATACATGGTAGGCCTCATTTACTGAGTCCATTTCAAGCCTCCAAAACTAATGAGCCGTCGCTGGGACTAATATATCTAAAGTGAAGTAAAATTGTACCTTTGTTTTGTGATGAAACTCTGTTTCCTGTTTGTAATCGTGGTGGAACCAAGTTCAAAAGAACAAGGGAAAACCAACTATTCACCAGCACGGTGACTGACTTTAGATGTAAAATTGTGTCACCAAAGAATATTGAATACATATAGATCCAAGAAGAGAGAAGAACAATTTTTACTTGACACCAGGATAGTTTTCTGTTTCCTAAGAAGTGCTAGGTGCTTAAACCTATTTTGTTCTTTATCAACGTGACATCATCTGGTGGAGCTTTCGTGACTGCAATGCCCTTCTTTCAACTTATTGTTTTGGTACTGAGATAAATGCAAATACAAAAAACTCAAATTCGAAATTCCTCAAAATGCATGTCCATGTTAAGTCCATTGATTGTTTTTCTGCTTATTTCTTAATACCGGAAACATAAATTGAATTGAACTTCTTCTTAACCAACTATAGTGGATAAATGTATAAACATGATTAATAAACGCAGGCATGAAGTTGTGGGAGTGGTGACTGAGGTTGGCAGCAAGGTAAAGAAGTACAAAGTTGGAGACAGAGTTGGGGTGGGTTGCATGGTTGGAGCCTGTCACACCTGTGACAATTGTGAGAACAACCTCGAAAACTACTGTCCCAAGATGATACTTACATACAATTCCGTGAACTCTGATGGAACCACGACATACGGAGGTTATTCTGATCACATGGTCGCTAATGAGCGCTATATCATTCGGATTCCTGACAATCTGCCTCTTGATGCTGCTGCTCCTCTCCTCTGTGCTGGGATAACAACTTACAGCCCACTGAGGTATTTTGGGCTTGATAAGCCTGGTACAAAAGTAGGTGTGGTGGGCCTAGGTGGATTGGGCCATGTTGCTGTTAAATTTGCCAAGGCTTTCGGGGCTACAGTTACCGTTATCAGTACCTCCCCTCACAAGAAGCAGGAAGCTATTGAAGTACTTGGTGCCGATTCGTTCTTGGTTAGCACTAATCCGGAGGAAATGCAGGTATCTCTTTTTTCTCCCCTACATATATTGAGATTCTTGAGCTTTATGATAATATGCCTACTAATGCGTTAATTAATTGTATAGGCTGCTATGGGCACTTTAGACGGTATCATTGACACTGTATCTGCAGTTCATGCGCTGGTACCATTGTTGTTTCTATTGAAGTCTCATGGAAAGATCATCATGGTTGGTGCTCCGGAAAAGCCACTCGAGTTGCCAGTGTTCCCTTTGATTGTTGGTAAGCATTTCCATTTTTCTATAAGTGTAGTCATATTTTTAAGTTTACCAATTGAGGGACTTCAGTCTTCATATCGTAAGTTTTGGTTCAGAGATTAGCTGGGAGTCCCTTCCCCACTTAGGCTTTGTGTTTTATTCCCCCGTCCCAATATTTGTGTCCATGATGTTCCAAATTCTTAGTCCTTTTTGAAAAACCCAAATATAAAGCTTTTATTTTTCAAAACACGTGGTAGTATAAACTATAAAGGGCAATGCACAGGCAAAGGGCACCAAGATTATGTGACAGAGGGAGTAACTCTCTTAGAAACAAAGTAGAAAATTTTGCAAATTTGCAAGGTTTAAACGGCATAGCCTGCTCTGTGTTCTCATTGATCTGCATTATTGTTTAATGTGTATGTCTCCCATATCTGCTATTTCAATCGTATGTAATTTTGTACTTTTGGGTGTTACAGGGAGGAAGACAATAGCTGGAAGTTGTATTGGTGGTATGAAGGAGACGCAGGAGATGATAGATTTTGCAGGAAAACACAACATAACTCCATTAATTGAGGTCGTTCCGATGGACTATGTGAACACTGCCATGGAGCGTCTCGCTAAAGCTGATGTTAAATACCGATTCGTCCTTGATGTTGCAAACACACTGAAAGCAGCTTAGTCATAGTCCTAGGTTATGGTTCCAAAATATGATTTTTGCATTGGTGGTATGACGGAGTCATGTGTAGGAAGAATTTAGAGGTCGGAATCGGATGTCTTAGAAGTTGTGTTTTTGGCTTCTGTTGTCATCTTAGAAACATTTACTTCTTGTTGTAGTAATCTATTTGCGAATAAATGGATCCGACGCAGTCGTCGTTTTGCTTGGGAAGAGCTTCGAATTTTTTTGTAGAATGAATTGAGTAAATTACATCTGGTCTCTGATTTCCTATGCATTTGGTGTTTTTTTTTTTCCCCGCCTAATTTATACGTATTGTCCAACTCTAGACATCCTTTCTTCCAGTGTTTTGAGTTTTTTTTTTTTTGGTATAGTTGTCCTAATTCTGTGTCTTTATTTCCTTGCTTCTTATTTTCAACATTTGAATTTCTTTCGAGCAAAGCAAGAACTTTCTATTCATGTATTTGAGTTTAAGTTGGTGCGGCACTGTTCACTCACCAGGGCACTATTCACACATTGTTCATGCACAATTCATGCACTGTTCATTTTTTTTAATAGTACTTTTGGGGAGTAGGAGTAGAATGAAAGAATAGTTTAATACAGTAAAGTTAGAATAAAGAGTCTGATTCTGTGAACTTTTGTAAAAGTGACTTGCTAAATTGTAAAAGGTGTTTTTGAAGTTAAATTTGGTGCTCCAGATAAGGATGCTCTTAGAGCATTATTATCAGACACACCAAAAAAAACGCCAAATTTAACTTCAAAAACATCTTTTATAATTTATCAAGTCACTTTTCCAAAAACTCACAAAATCAAATTCTCCATTCTAACTTCGCTATATTAAACTATTCTTTATTTCTACTCCTACTCCCCAAAAGTAATTAAAAAAAAAAGTGAGTAGTGTGTGAATAGTGCATGAGTAGTGTGTGAATAGTGCATTTGGTGCATGAAAAATGGCGACTCAAATTTGTTCAGGTACTGTAGTAGAAACAAAATGGTGAGGGAAGATAGGGAGGCTGATTTTTGGAGGTTTTTGGAGACACTACAACAAAATGGGGATTTAGGGGCACTTTTTAAAGGGCACTTCTTTTAAATTGCCCTATCAAGTTACTAATGAGGCACTACCTTCTTAAGTGCCCCATTTGATTGTACCTAATGCGGCACTTGATCTCAATCCAAATTTTACATATTTAATTTATTTGTGGTAATTTTGATGGGGCAATTGCTGGTGCCTCTAAAAACTGGGTCTAATGGAAGATGAGATTAGTTGGAAGATGCATGGTAGAGAGAGTTATGCCACATGGATGCTGAACTTATAACTTTTGTTATGTTTTATGGGTAGTTATTTTTGTATACCATGGCATCTTGAATGGTATTGTTTTAGATCTTTGATGAAAACTTTAGTAAGTTTCTAGTTCATGTTCTTAACAGATTTCTATGAAGTTTTTTTTTTATTCTGGATCTTTAAGAAGTTTGTTGACTCTTTTTGGTGAAGTTTGGAGAAGTTAATGACTATGGCTTATTTTGTTTTGGACATTGTTGGGATTCATATTGCAAGGAATTTAGAGTATCTTTTATTGTGATTGCTTGAATATACTGCATTCAAAAAATGCCCTGAAAGGTATTGTGAACACTTTAGAAGGCCGTCAAAAGTGCAGCAAAAACGTTCCTCTTGACCTCACAGATTGTGGTTTATGCGGCACTTTAGAATGCCTTAATAGCTCATTAAAAAAATGAATTTCGAATTTCTGTGGCAGCATTGGAAAATGCCTCGATAAGTAGTATATGCGGCACCTAGAAGTGCAGCAATAGAAGTTTCTTGAGGCTCCTTAAAGTGCCTCATTCGAATGCCTTAATAAGTATTTTAGGCGGCACCTAAAAGTGCAGCGTGAAAGAGCTATTGGGGCTCCTTAAAGTGCCTCATAACAAGTGCCGCGTTACCCCTATAGCTGCATCGATACAAGCGGCACTAAGGCGTAGTGCCTCAACAGTTAAAACGCCCCAACAGGTCCCCTATGGAGGCAGTTTTGAATGCCCCATAAAGCTTTTTTGTTGTAGTGAGAGTTGCCTCTCTATTTTAGCTCAAAGGTAATTTAGGTAGGTTGATATTCATGCTATTACCCAAGTGAAGAAGACAATTGGTGAGAAGATGAGAGAGAATAAAAGGCAATACAGCAAGTGTAGCAATCTCTGTAAATTGCAAATTTAGGTAAAATAGCAAAACCGAAAAAATATGGTGCAGCAGCTTCTGTAAGCACTAAGCTATTCTACCGAAAACCTAACTTTGCCCCATTGCATAGCCCAAAAAAGCGTGACACTGTTCATTGCTATCCCATTTTTTATTCTTTTACTTGCTGCACTTCTCTCTCTCTCTCTCTCTCTCTCTCTCTCCACCATTCCCTATGCCACCGGTCCCAGTTTCTCTCTTTCATCATTATTATAATAATATTCTAATAAAAAAGGTAAAATGTGTAGTATTATTGGAGTATTGATAGAGATGTGCATAGATAAAATAAAAATTATGCATTGTTCACTAGCATTTTTGAAGAAGTGTTGCTGCACTTGCTCTTCTTAGTTAACAATTTGCCTGCTGAAAAGTGCTTCGCTCCATTTGGAGGAGAATTGTTTACAAATGTAAACTACCCTTTACCTACTCTGCTGCAAGTGATTGTAGGGTTTATTCTCCCTAAAATGGCTGTGTTTTGCATTTACAAAAGCTGCCGCTCATACTCTTAAAAGCAGTCATGATTAAAGGCAAGCACATACACTAGCCAACTCTCAACCCAAAAACCACGCAGCTACCACCAAACAAACCACTACACCAGCAATAGCCCAAAACAACTTTCATCCTCCGACGACCTCACCGGATAGCCTCAACACCGACTCACCAGGGTATGCCTCAACACCAACAATCAAACTCCGGTGATGGCCAAAAGCCCACCTCTGTTTTTCGACCTCCTCATTGGACCTGCCTATCCACTGTTAAGAACAAGTGTCCCACATTGCATGAGAGTGGAATGGGTGATCACTTAATATATGTTGGGACCTCTCCACTCATTGCCAATTAGTTTTGAGATGGATATAAAGTTTCCACATGGTATCAGAACGGGGCCCATTCCACTCCACATTAAAAATAATAATACTAATAAAATGTCACAATCCACACCCCACGATGACAGACCAGCAAAAAGGCTGCACGATGTAGAACCCAAAAAGTGGCCACACGTGACAGACCTCAAATGCAGTTGCACGTGAGGGAGGATGTTAAGAACAGTCCCACATTGCTTGGGAGTGGAATGAATGACCACTTAATATGTGTTGGGATCACTCCATTCATTGCCAATTGATTTTGAGAAGGATATAAAGTTTCCACATCCACCAATGTTCATCCTCCGGCAGTGGCGAAACAGTCACCGTCATTGATCTTCCGACAATCTCACCGGGTCCCCCACCATCAACGGACTAGCTTTGGTGGTGGCCAAAAAGATATCTTTGTCAACCTAGAACCTCACGGGATTCATCTCACCACCATCGGTGTTGGGGATCAAATACCTCATTTAGCCCACTATGTCTCTATGGATCTTGAATACTAGAGTCACAAAAACCGCAAAGCGAGCATATATAGAAACATGAAAGGACACAAAAAAAAAATTAGAAAAAACCTCGTCCTTACTTGGTAAATCCACGCCAATACACCAAAAAAAGAAAAGAAAAGAAAAGGTAAATCCACGCCAACATGCCACGTAATGTCAACGTTGTACAGTGTTTATCCATGAATAAAATACAAACTTTGACCCCATGTGTAAGACACTTTGACTACACATTGAAAACCATCAGATATAATAGTACTTTGAGTTAGGGCTGTCCAGCGGATCATCCGATCCGCCAACCCGACCAATCCGAACCATACGTTGATCCATCCGAGGTATGTACGGATGGGTTGCGGATCGTAAAACACTAAAGTTATCGGTTCCGGATAAATCCGATCCACCCGTGAAAAAGAAAAAGAAAAAAGAACCGCATAGCAGTAGTGCAGTACAACACTAACCACCCCACTACCCAGGCCATTTCGGCCAAAAACAATAAAAGTAATACGTGTAGCTGTATAGTTACACCACACCCTACCAAAGTAGTACGAATTTCTTTTCTTTCTTAGTTTCTTTTCTACTTTCTAACTCTAATCTTCAGACTCTTCGCCTCTCAGCCTCCACACCCAGCAAGCATCCCATTGTAAAATCCTAATCGATCTCTCACTTTCTCCCTCTCCTCCTCCGACGCCTCTCAACCTCCACACCCACAATCTGGTACGACTCTCTCTCTCTCTCTCTCAGATCGTGGCCACATCGCGGCTGCCGTAGACTCCCCTAATGGCGGCCTTCTCCTTAGCCGGCGAGCACCGTTGTAGTTGGCTGGGGCGGTGGCGCCTTCTCTAATCGCGATGTGACTCGGTTTTTGTATTCATTCTGTTTGTTGTGTTGTTTCGATCGTGAAGAAACAATTGGGTTTTCTCCGAATCCTAACTGTTCTGGTGTAATCTGGATTTTCATGTTGATTAATGTTAACTAACTTTTGTTTCCAGAATCAAAATTGGGTTGAAAAATGATTGGGCCAGACAAAATTGGGTTGAAAATGGGCCGGAAAAATGGTTGAATTTTTTTTCTAAATTGGCCCAAGCAAATTGGCCCATTTTAAAGCCCAAACCGCCAAATTGATCTGGAACTGATCCGTGAAATCCGTAACTGATCCGTGAAATCCGTAACCGATCCGATCCATCCGTATGTCATCTACGGATGGTTCCTGGATCTTAAAAACCCAAATCCGCTCTGACCGGATCGGATCCGTATCCGAACCGGCCGAATCCGATCCGTGGACACCCCTATTTTGAGTAGGATTTTTGTTTTCTATGATGTCCCGAATGATGACGTGATACCCAAAATATACACTTTTGGATTGAGTCACTCCGGTTCCTAAATAATGGTCCACTAGGACCGGTAATTTTTTAATCAAGAAAATAAAATATTTTCGAGCATGATTTTCCAAATTTGGTGTCAATAAATTAGTTCTTTAATTTGGTATCAACAAATTTGAAAAATTATGCTAAGAAACATTTTATTTCTTACTCAAAATAATACACATTTTTTCGTAGTGAATCATTATTTAGGAACAGGGGTACATAATTCTAATTTATTAGATCAAACCACACCCAAAAATTGCTGCCATAAAATGGGGTAAGTGTAACCATATATTGTGGTAAGTGTAACATATGTCGTAGTAAGTTTAACCATTTATCATGGTCAGTTAACCCAGTTTTTGTGGTAAGTAAAATTGTGTTTTTTTGCCAGAAAAGCCAAAATCATCTCGATTTTAGCAAATTCACCTTATTCTTTATGCGTAGTTTTGATCTAACGGCTTATATCTACTTAACTATCAATCTAAAGGTCTATAGTTAATTGGGGCATCATGCCCCCAAACCAATCCGAATGAATGTTGGATCAAACTCAATGTAAAAAAAGTTTTTCCTTTCATCCCTTTTTAATTTTTTATGGAGACATCATTATTCTACTATAAAAGGAATAACTTTTCATAATTACCATGAGTTAATTTTACTTTTATCCCCTAAACTATGCACATTTTCTTATGTAGTCCAAAAACTAAAAAATGCATCTATTTCGTTCCGTAAACTATTTGATTTCTTCCTATGTGGTCCAATAGCTAACATTCCATCTCTTTTGGGACAAAACAGGAATCACGTGATCACAACTTAAGATTATACCTCATATGTAAGGAGCAAAAATATCATTTTGCCATCTGCTCTCTCTCTCTCTCTCTCTCTCTCTCTCTCTCATATGCCAAAACAAACAGATATTTTCTCCCCCAAGTTTTTGACCAAAGTGACCCTCTTTTTGAAATAATTTCGAGAAATACCCCACTTTTCAAATGTATTTTAAAAATAGCCTTTTGCGCACAATGAAAATGCGTCATAAACGTTAACTACCATGTGGCACGCCAAATGTATACGTTATCTGTGTATACTGTATCTATACCATAATCGCGCATCTGAAGAATGCGCAATAATTGAAATGATAACGCATTTGTAAAGTGTGTTATAGATTTAAACCAAATAACACCTTCCCATGCGCAATTGGCCTCCCCTCCTTTCCTCCTCCTCTGCGCGATCTAGTACCCTCTCTTCCCCTGCACGATCAGAACTCGCGATCTCCACCCACGATCTCCACACACACACACTCACTCTCTCTCTCTCTCTCTCTCTCTCTCTCTCTCTCTCTCTCTCTCCACCTACGTCCACCGCCTTACCGTCGTGATCTCCACCGTACATCACCTACCCACCGCGATTTTTAAGTCTCTCTCTCCATGCACGTTTTGTGTGTATATATATATATATGCATGTACTGACGTTATGTATTATGGTTTTGTCGATCATAAAATCTTTTTGCATCCCTATTAATCCAATGATTTGTATGTAGTAAAGCTTACATTATGAAGTCCGAGGCTGTGATTAGCAACAACATCGGTCGCATGCCGTATGGGAAAACAAAGTTACCATATATATGTTGTGTTTCTTGTACAAATTTAGCTAACTATTGCCACAACACAATTTTTTGCTAGGAGTGCATCCAATAGATTGCACACAAACTTTTTGAACTATCCCTTAGTCAAGCCGTCAAGGCATTTGGTTACTCTATCCTAAAATCTCAGGTTCGAAATCTCCCAGGTGCTATCAACTTATTTGGGTTCTTGTCCATATGAAGCATTTGCTTTAGCTTCAATGGGAACAACTATTAGTGGACAGTGGGAATGACACTTGAGGTTAGCTGAGGTGTTCGTAAACTAGCTCGAACACCTGAGTTATCAAAAAAATATGAAGCGAGATCAAAACAAGAGACTAGAAATTCGTTCGCGAATCGCGCTGTAATCCTCCCTAGTTATTTTTCACACTTGAGGATGATATTAAAATAAAATAAAAAAACAAAAAGAGGAAGAAGGAGAAATTGGATAAATGCCAAATGTGAAATAAAAAAAGGGAATTGATAATTGCACTCCATAAATTGATGGAGGGGCTCCAAGCTACAGTGGTTTTCCAAAACTACCCTTTTGCAAGTTCTATAATTTACTTTAGTCACTCCAAAAAAAATTTACTCTTCTCCTTTTCCTCCTCTGTTAACGAGGAGTTTTTCAGTGCCGAGCGGGCACCATCCTACGTGGTGCCCTAGCGCACATCTCGGCCATCCAAAACACTTTTTGGACTGCCTGGATTAAGAGAGAGAAGGGAGAGAAAAAGGGGGAGAGAGAGAGAGAGAGAGAGAGAGAGAGAGAGAGAGAGAGAGAGAGGAATAGATCTAGGCCGTATTTTACATTGTTGGCTTGTTGAGCAACTTTGCAATATCTTTTGGATAAAAAAATAAAGTATTTTTGCGCAAAAAAATTTGTTTTATTTTTCACCAAATTAAACTACTAATAGAGATCTTTAATTCGGTGCGAAAAAATTTGAAAAAATGTATACGAAAGTATTTTATATTGTTGGCTTGCTGAGTTGGCTTTGCAATATCTTTCGGATCAAAAAATAAAGTAATTGCGCGCATAATTTTTTTTTTTTCATTGCTAAAAAAATTTAAAAATTTTGTACAAAATAATTTAAACCCAACAAGCCAGCAATGTAAAATACTTTCGTATAATGTTTTTAAAATTTTTTCGAATTGAATTAAAAATCTCTTTGGTAGTTTATTTTGGTGCAAAAGAAAATAAAAAATTATGCCCGGATTTACTTTATTTTTTGATTCGAAGGATAGTACAAAGGCAACTCAATAAACCAACAATGTAAAATACTTTCGTATATAATTTTTTAAATTTTTGCGCATCAAAAGAAAGATCTCTACTAGAATTTTAATTTGGTGCAAACAAAAATAAAAAATTATACGTGGAAATACTTTTTTTTTTATCCAAAGGATATTGCAAAACCAAAAAAAAAAAGTAACAATTGCCTTGAGTTAACAATGCCATTAACAGAGTTGGTGGGTTTAATGGAGGGGAAATATGGGCAACATGGCAGCACTAAGCGCGTGGGGCCAAAGAGGTGTCGGATGCAAACCAACTTCGAAAAAGAGGACCAAAGCCAACGGAGAGAGGTTTTGGTTCATAATTCCGTTAGGAGTGCCTCAAGTAAATGATGAGATAATTTTGGGGTGGAGTGCCTCCAGTAACTTTTATATTTTGAGAAGGGTAGTTTTGTAACTTCATTAAATTTTGGAGTGCTTGCATCAAAAAAGGGAGCCCCAAAATCAGCTCCCTAAAAAAATATGGGTGCAAGGTATAATTTCCAAAATCAAAATAATACAGACACAAACGGGGACGGGACCCATATATATGTAGGGCAGACTTATGGGTTGCACTCGTATGTAAGTGTCGTGTCAAGATTTTGTGTTTGGATATTATATTTGTAGCAATATTGTGGGACTGGGAGAGTTTTCCAAATGATAAAATTAACATTTGCTAAAATGATCAGTAGTTGATTTTGGAAAATGAGGAAGATATTTGCTAAAAAATAAAAGATTTTTAACATTGGAAAATTTTTTGATTTTAGCAAATAGCCTTTTCATTTGATTTTAGCAAATTTTAATTTTATCATTTGAAAAATTCTCCTATGTAATGATTTTTTCGTGTGATCTGTTAGAGAAAAGTTGAAACTGGTTTGTGAGTGTGTTTGACGGCATAACGTTGACTGCCAACAAATTTTATCCATGCGCTGGTTAGCATAACCCATAATCTTATCACAACTAATCTCAAGGGTTGGCAAACTGGTATTATCTTGGGACCAAAAACTATTTGCATGTTATGCGGAAAAATATGAAGAATAAATTTAATTAGGAAGTCATATAATTAGGTTTTTTTATGAGTTTTTTTTTTGTGGAAAATAAAGAAAGGCGGCTTCCTCCAACTCTCTTAATGGTATTCAAATACAAGACATACGATATTGATTTTTCTTGATCCCAACTAACAATGCTCTTAAATACAATTTGGTCATTTTTTTTTACAAACGTACTAGGTTTTTTTTTATACCTGTTCATAACTTGTTGAACCACTTTAGTCTTTAAAAAATATTTACATGTTCAAAAGTCCAGATGACACCTATCCACCATTCTCTATGTTAGTAGCTCCAACAGTCGTCGCTTTTACTTTTTTCCTTGTCAAAGACTACAAAAATTAAATAAATTGACAAGTTTCATGGATGCCAGAGCCAATGAGAAATCTCTCTTTTACTCTACATGTAAAACGATGAGTAATCCGTAACTTATTCAAAACAAATATGTAAATCGGCATGATTGTAAATTCATTTTCATTCTATATTTATACATACCATAGTCCGTAAATAAGCATGCAGTAAAAATGGTGAACTTTGAGCAAAATTTTATTAATGTTTTTTAACCGAACCAAAAACATTAAAATTTTGCAAACCTTGAGAGAGATAAAGAGAGGAGTATAACTCAATAAGTCTCCTATCACATACAACCATTCGCATACCACTCACATATGCCGACGTAGTGGTGCCACGTAGGCTTGGTGGGCCCCACCCACTTAACTCCAAATTTTATTTTTTTAAAAAAAAGCCTCTCTCTCCAAACCCATTTCCTGGCAGCAACCATGCCGGAAAATCCTTTCTATCCTTAGCTTCTTCTCCCTCATCTCTCTCTCCAAACCAAGCTTCTCCCTCATTTCTCTCTCCAAACCCACAACCAAGATCCAAACCCTCAACTTCAAAACTGCACTCTCAAAATCACTATTTTGGGCTTTTTGATTAGTAGTTGTTTGAATCAAAACCGTTCTCGTTTCAAATCGATTCCGGCTTGCACGACGCACCGGCAATTCCACTGCGACTGATAGATAAGCAGACCAAGGAGGTGATAAGGAAAAAGGAGAGAAAGAGAGTGTGTGATGAAGAAAAGTGGAGGAGTTTCAGATTCTAGGGCATTCCATGTGTTTAAAGAGGAGGAGGGACGGGGAATCTTTAATATCATTTTCCTTGTTCTCTTTCCTTTTCTTACCATTTTCAAAAAAAAAAATCAAAAAGAATCTCTCTCTACTCATTAACTCATTATTTCATTTCTCTCTCTAATCATTATCTCATTATTCTCATTTTCAAAAATTCAACCAAACACTATCTAAAAAAATTCTTCTCAAAATTTTCTTTTCAAAACCCATCCAAACACAGTCAATTGTCTTCGTATTCATTGAAACGGGCTTCGATTGAGCCGATAATAGGGCTTGAATCGTGGCGTAGCCCCGTTAGGGAATTGGGGGCCCTGTAGTGAGTGAGCTCACTACATGCATGTAGTGAGCTCTCTCGGCCGTCCGATCCGAGATCAACGGTCCGGATAAATTGGAGTTAAAGTAAATGTAAAAAATGATTTTTAAAGTGTAAGACAATTCGGGACCGTTGATCTCGGATCAGACGGCCGAGAGAGCTCTCACTATACACATGTAGTGAGCTCACTCACTACAGGACCCCCGGATCCCCCAGTTAGGGGTTGGGGAAACCAACCACTTTGCATTGTAGACATGATGTTCTCCAACATGGTTGTCGTGGAAAGTGGGTTTGAAGAGAGAGGCTCTTTCTTTTTTTGAGTTAAGTGGGCGGGGCCCACCGAGCCTATGTGGCACTGCCACGTCCGTGTCTGTGAGTGGTATGTGAATGGTGTATGTGATAGTAGACTTATTGGGAATGGGACTGTAGGGGAATCGAACCCCAGAGGTTGCACCCAAGGCGCAAGAGCCTTTGCCAAATGAGACAAAGTACCTTAACGATCAAACTTTTCCTCTTTTCATACTCCCTCCGTCCGAATTTATTAGTATATTTTGAGAGTTTGTGCCACTTTTCAAATGATTATATCCTATAATTTGTAATGTTTTATGTAATTTTAAAAATATTGTCTTATAGAACTAATCAAGATTCTATCATACAAGAGTTGTATTGGACATATAATTATTTACCAATTTAAAGATATCACTAATTTTTTATCCGATTGCAATAGAATGAGGGATAAACAAATTCGTGTGGAGGGAGTATTTATTATTGTTCTTTGCAAGAAAAAAAAAATTTGGTTGTATTTTTTAAACAGGGGGATGGCACGTGCCACCTCTCGCTATGTTCCCTGCTTGGGACTTAGTATTTTGTTCCCACCAAGGCCTCAGGTTTGATTTTCCTAGCCAGCAAACCCTTAGTGCCACTAGAGATTATGCTTAATCATTACTTCTAAGACCTCAGAATTAATTGAGGTGCACGCAAATTGATCTAGATATTCAGTTATAAAATAAAATAATTTTATCAATGGAAGGATAAAATGTGGTTGGTATGAAATGACTGCTCACTGGACACACCTCATTGATTAGGTCACCACTACCCCACATTCCCTGCACCTCACCCTTACCCCACATTCCGAGAAAATTTTGTGTGCAAGTAGGTACCACCGTACCGCATATGTGGTGACCTAATCCAAATTATTGGTTTTTTTGTTTTTTGTCAAAAAATCCAAAAAATCGGTTTGGTTTTTTCTTAAACTTAATCCAAATTATTCCTTCCTTTGGCTAATAATCCAGATTATGGATTATTGGATTATTGTCGAGACGAATCCAGAAACCACAAAATCTTGATGCAAAACTAACGAATGCAAAAAAAATTTGAATAAAGACAAACGAATAATCTGGATTATTGGATTATTACCCAAAACACTCTAGTTTTTTGGATTAAGATTATTACCCAAAGCACTCTGGTTTTTTATACCCCAAAAAACCAAAAATCTAGATTAAGTTTTTCATCCAAAAGAGGCAAATATCAATTGTCAAAAAGTGTTTTAGACAATTTAGATTTCTCTCTTCTTCTCCTCTTTTTCTTTTTAAAATTTAAACAGTCCAAAATATTTTTAGACGATCGAAATGAAGGCTCGGTCCTATCTCGTCTCCTTTTTTGCTGAGAAATGTCGTCCTAGTGATTAAAATAATAAGATTAGCCCTTATATATATCGCAACGCATACAGAGTGATTGCAGTAATCTCTCTCCCCCTCGGAATCCAGAACTCTCTGTCCCTCTTTTTACTCTCTCTCTCTCTCTCTAGAAAACAATGGGGAAAGCACCAGAAGAAGAGCACCCAGTGAAGGCGTTCGGATGGGCGGCCAGAGACACTTCTGGAGTCCTCTCCCCTTTCAAGTTCTCCAGAAGGTTTGGAATTTTTTTTCCGGTAAAACAGAAAGTTCGAATTTTGTTATGGGGGATTCTCCAATATTTTTTGAGATAACAATGAATTGAGTTGAGAATTGGGTTTTGGGTTGGAAAACCCAAAAGCCGAACGACATAAAAATGAAATAATTGAGATAGTTGGATTTGAAATGGGTTGTTATATCAGATGCCTTTGATTGCATATTTTGTGAATGAAATTAGGCAGAGATGAAAGGTGATCGATCCTCTGACTTAGTGCTTGGTTGATGGGAATCCCTGCTTGCCAAGACCCTTGAATTGTTGTTGATAGGGAAAAAGTTGTGGAAATTTGCGTCCTTCATCTATATTTAATTCCCATTATGATAATGTCATTTTTGCTATAGAACATAACCCCGCAACGAGTAATAAGTAATAACTAAGTAGTCTCGGAGCTCAGTCACGTGGTGTTCAGGATACCACAGTCACTTGGAGTTCATACACTTAGTTGTGAGTTCTAAAAAATGCCTCGTTCTGAATTGATGTAATGATTGTGTTAGGTTTTGAGGTAAAAAAAATAAAATGAAAATGAACTGCGGAATGTGTATTGGGATTGTGGTGATTGTTTTCGGTTTTGACATAAAAATGAATTGAACTGTGAAATAAGTTCTGGGTGTTCTTGTTTTTGTTTTTTGATAGTGATTTTGGTGATGTTCCAGGGTCACAGGAGAGGAGGATGTGAGGTTCAAGATTTTGTATTGTGGGATTTGTCACTCTGATCTTCACTGTGTGAAGAATGAATGGGGAATTTCAACTTATCCCCTTCTGCCTGGGTACGTTTAATTTGGTGGATAATATGTTAGTGAATTTTATTTGATTAGTGGTTTGTGCTTTTGATTCTTGTTTATACTTGTAGTTAAACCTGGGAGTTATGGACAAATTGTTGAATGTTAACTGCATTTCTGTAGATTCTTTCAATATTTTCCGACCTTTATTAGAAGTCTATGAATCCAGATAATGTTGTGCTGGGAATCTTTACTTGCTTTAGAAAACTGCTACTAATTTGAAACTCAGAAATCGCAAAATGTAACCCACTCTTACATACAAACCTCCGCCCTGTCTTTTACTCTATATTTCACTCACCCATTGGATTCCCACGAATTACGCAACATGCAATCCACAGGTTTATATTCAAGTGAGTCCGGGGTCTCTGTAGAGCCCCTTCCGCGCTACCAGGGTGTAGCACCCACCTCAGCCATCCATCGCAACAATCAATGGTCTGCAGTCCGCTCCGGATTAAAAATAAAACTCTTCCATGGAAAATGGTCCACTACGGATTTAAAATTAAACTCTTCCATGGTCCGGATTAAAAATAAAACTCTTCCATGGAAAATGGTCCACTACGGATTTAAAATAAAATTCTTCCATGGAAAAGACCATTGATTGTTGCGATGGACGGCTGAGGTGGGCGCTACATATCTTCCATGGAAGAGTTTTATTTTAAATCCGGACCATTGATTGTTGCGATGGATGGTTTGAGGTGGGCGCTACACCCCTCAGTAGCGCGGAAGGGGCACTCTGAAGGCCCGGATTCATATTCAAGTAATCAACACCAATTCTACAGTGAACACTAAACAACAATCAATTTTGTTTATGGGTACTGTCTCGTTTAATGCTGAACGTAGACAGATAGAATGAAATCAAAGAAATCGAATTGAGTTATGATTGCTGGAAATTCCCTTCCCTTGTATACCGTTGGTGGATGCAAGTAAGATTATAAACCAAGGGGATATGATTATTGGCTTTCACCAGCATGACTACCTAATTATGCATATTAATCTTGTGAGACAAGTAATGTGTATGTTGGTGTATCTGGATTTATATGTGATACCACAACGTCTAATTTGTTCGAATGTAGTGAACACGTCTGATCCAAGAAGTCGAAGAACAAGTTTTACTTCGTGCTAGGATGCTTGGTTGCTTAAACCTCGTTTAACTGTTTATCGCATGGCATTTTATGGTAGAGCTTTCATGACTGCAATACCCTTGTTTCAACTTTTTTTTTTGTTTTTTTTTGTTTTTTTGCAATGAAATATTGCAAATATGATAAACTCATATTTGAAATCTCTCACAACGCATATTGCAAATATTGATTTTTGTTCATGCTCGTTTTGATCATATATTCTCTTGGAAACATAAATGTAGTTGAAACGGAGTATTAACAAACTTCATTGGAAAAATCTGAAACATGATTGATACATTCAGGCATGAGATTGTGGGAGTGGTAACGAGGTTGGCAAAGAAGGTACATGTAGTACGAGTTGGAGACAGAGGTGTTGGTTGCATGGTTGGAGCCTCGATCATACATGTGAAAATTGTGAGAACAACCTCGAAAACTATTGTCCTAAGATGATACTAACTTACAATGCCGTGAATTATGATGGAACCAAGACATATGGAGGTTATTCTGATCACATGGTCGCTAATGAGCGGTATATTGTTCGGATTCCTGACAATCTGCCTCTTGATGCTGCTGCTCCTCTCCTCTGTGCTGGGATCACAACTTACAGTCCACTAAGATATTTTGGTTTTGATAAGCCTGGTATGAATGTCGGTGTGGTGGGCCTAGGTGGGTTGGGCCATGTGGCCGTTAAATTTGCCAAAGCTTTTGGGGCTATAGTGACCGTTATTAGTACCTCCCCTCGCAAGAAGCAGAAAGCTATTGAAGTACTTGGTGCCGATTCGTTCTTGGTGAGCACTCACTACAAGAAATTTGAGATGCACCAGTGGCCAAAAGCATTGGTAAAGGTGTCTAAAAGCACTGCTATAGACCTGTGAGGTCTATACCCGCGCTTGAAAAAGTCGCTGGCGTCTAGGCGCTGCAGTATCCCTTTACCAGCGCTTTTTAGCAAGCGTAGGTACAACATTTATTTTACCAGCGCTTTTGCAACCGCTGGTGTAGACAAAGTTTTACCAGTGCTTTAAAAACGCTGGAGTAGACTCAATTTCACCAACGCTTTTAGCCGCTGGTGTAGGCGGCTAAAAACGCTGCTACAAGGTTTTTTTTTTTTTTGAAAAAAAAACTGATTAATAATTACCTTATTCACTTGCCCACACACAATATTTTTTTTTACCAAGAACTAAAAATTATGAAAAAGTAACAGAATTCATTTTTTATTGAAAAAACCAATAATCCATACAAAATACCACAAGTAGATTGAAGGCATGTTCCATAACGTTGTGAACATACAAAAGTAGATTAAATGTTCATTATGGTGCGAAAATAGCATAATCCACAAGTCCGTAGGCTAAACTGAGTGGAAAAAAAAAAAAAAAAAAACCTATCAAAAATTCACGATGCCATCCTTGATCTTCATGAAAGAGCTTTCAAAATGACGGGTTGAAATCACACTTTTGGCTAGACCGTCCTATTACCTGCAATAGAAAGGACGAAGAATAAGAACCGAGTCATATCACCCTTTTGAAGCACTACCTACCACTGTTCCAGACTTCCAGTAAAATGAGTAGTTGCAGATCCAAATGTCATTGTAATGGCAGATATCATATAGAGCAAAAGAAGATATAAGTACCATAATGATGTTGGCATTCTTACCGCAAAAAGCCCTCATTGACGTCAGCACATAAACTTGGAGCCACTCCCCATTGTGGGAAGCAATCTCCCCTCTAACTCTTTTTCCTACTATAGGCCCTCGCACATGTCGCTGACTTATTGAAGGTGCACCTGAAAAAAAATAGTAGGTAAAGAGATTGATTTTCTAGACATCAAAGTGCAAGATAAAGTTCAGTGCAGCATAACATAGGTTAAATAGTTGATATGCAAATTGGTATGAAGCTATGAACACTTTCAGACACAACTAAAGAGATCAATTTTCTAGGTTACTATTGACGATACACTGCTTCAAGGTTTCAGTACTATAACTTCAAAGAATTTCTCTTATATAGCTTCTAGCTTCTCAAAAACCAATGTCCAAACGCCAATTCAATGATATTAAGTGCCAAAGGACTACAATCTAAAAAATAGCAACTTAAAATCAAAGTTGGCTTGACACATTTACAGTGTTACAAACAAATCCATTACCTCTTGTAGGTATCTAGAATCAAGCCTACTCAAATTGATCCAACCCTTGTCCAAGAACCAACTAACCTCTAGATGCAAATGGCCAATGATGTGCTACAAAAAATCAAGTTCAATAAACCGAACCATACCCACATGTATGCAAAAACCAAATGAACCAAATGCGGCAAAGGACGGCGTATGTCTGAGCAACACAACCTATTCGGGCGAGATCTATCGATCAGGAGAAGAACTCACTCGATTTGTTGGATGAAAAACCAGTAGTAGGAGAACCCCAACTGAACCGGAAAATATGAAATTGATATACCCGGAGGCATAATCACCTTCCATGGGCTGGGGGCTTCCACTAAATCTGGGTGCGGGACGAGCATCTCCTCGTCTTCGTGCTGCAAAATCGAAAATAGAAGAGAGAGAGGCGGGTGATGAATTAGGGTTTCTTGGAGCTGAATATGGTAGGAAGGAGTACTTCGACATTTTAATCTGGTATTGCTGGAGAGAGAGAGAGAGAGAGAGAGAGAGAGAGAGAGAGAGAGAGAGAGAGAGAGAGAGACATACATGATCAAAGGAGCAGCTGCCGCAGACAGAGAACGATTTAGAACAGTATAACGCTAGGGCTTCTCTCTTTTTTGGGGGGAAATAAGAGGGGGAGGGGAAATATTTGGGAAATAAACTTAAGCGCCTTTTTTTTTCCATCTCCCGGGCAAAATGAAGACTTTATACTAAGTAGCAAATCTAGTGCATATATCACACTATATGCATATGCGCTCAACTGTAAAATTGTTGTAAAATTGTATTACTCGAGAGTCATCAAAGTATTTTTCTTCGAATTGGAACCGTCTACATTTTACGTGGGAGTGATTACATCCTCCATGCAAAAAATGAAGTAAATTAATTTTTATTAGGTACTTGATCGAAGGAGACAAATTTTTGGTTTATAAAGAATCAACATCCCAATGAAAGGGCTTTCAATACCCGATAGACTTCAAATTTGGCGAGAGTGATTAAAACAACAATACAAACAAAGTGAACGTTTTGGATCGTCATAATTGTGTTGCGATCGTGTGGCTAACGTACATTATCCAATAGCATAATAGCTTGGTTCATAACGAAGTAAGTTCGATGTATAAGATTAAAAGGCAAGTGCAGACTCTATTTCTTGAATGTTCGATCTAAACCGTTACAATTTCATATCTTATCAATTCTATCACTTTCCCTGAAAACGGTGGCGATCAAATGTCGGCAACCACCTGATCGAATCACATTCGGTGCATCTAAGAGCAATAATGTCCTATAATGCATGACTCGACGGCCATCAGAGCAGTTTTTTTCGAATCGGAACCATCTAGATTGTAAGTGGGAGTGATTATATCCTCCATGCAAAACATGAAGTGATTTAACTATCATTACGTACTTGATCGAAGGTGACAAATTGTCGGTTGATAATGAATCAACATCCCCGATGAAAGGGCTTTCAATACCCGATGGACTTCAAATTTGGCGAGAGTGATTAAAATAGCAAGACAAACAAAGTGAACAGTGTAGATCGTCATAATTGTGTTGCGATCGTGTGGCTAGCGCATAATATAATCAACATTTTATACATATCATGTAATTATAAAAATTCAATGTTGACCTATCAATTCAAAAATCAAAATTTTCATTTTTATTATTCAAAAAATCATTTTTTATTTTCCCTCACTTTTTAAATAATATAAAATTTATTTTATAAAAATGTATTTTTGACTTATTAAGTCAAAATTTCAAAATTTATATTTTTAGTTATCAAAATTTAATTTTTTCCCCCTAACTTTTTTCATTTTTCTTATTAATAAATTCATTTTAAATTTCCCTAATTTTATTTCCTTATTATGGAATTTGGCAACTCAATTTATTTAATAAAAATGTTTTTTGATTTATTATTTATAAATTAAAATTTATTCATAAATTTATTTTTATTTCCCCTCATTTTTTTATTCATAAATTTATTTTTATTTTCCCTCATTACAAAAATTCAATTTTCACCTATCAATTCAAAAATCAAAATTTTCATTTTTTATTATTCAAAAATTCATTTTTTATTTTTCATCATTTTTTAAATAAAATTAATTTTTTTGGGTAATCGGAACCGCCAATTGTTTCCCGGGTTTAATTTATTGGGGATGTGCCAATACTTATTGGACCGCTGGGAAATTGAGGTCTGACCGCTAGGAAATTGAGGTCTATGCTAGCGCCTTAAAGTGGCCCGCTGGGAAATTGGAGAATCTGCCAGCGGTTCATAATACCCGCTGGTAATGACCCGTTTGTAGAAACGGTTTTCCAAGGCGCTGCTATATACCTTCAATTCCAGCGTTTTTTGGAGGCGCTGGTAGGAAAAGCGCTGGGGTATCTAAGATTTCTTGTAGTGACTAAACCAGAGGAAATGCAGGTATCTCCTTTTTGCCCT
The DNA here is from genome assembly GCA_016920895.1 of Vaccinium myrtillus. Taxonomy (NCBI): domain Eukaryota; kingdom Viridiplantae; phylum Streptophyta; class Magnoliopsida; order Ericales; family Ericaceae; genus Vaccinium; species Vaccinium myrtillus. The sequence goes on along the minus strand of CM029273.1, from coordinate 35,087,787 downwards.
CCTACAAGCCATCTTACCTATTCATAGATTCTTGGTTTGTGATATTATACATACTGAGGTGTTGAGATATTGTATAGGCTGCTATGGGCACTTTGGATGGAATCATTGACACTGTATCTGCCGTTCATGCACTGGTACCATTGCTGTTTCTACTAAAGTCTCATGGAAAGATCATCATGGTTGGTGCTCCGGAAAAACCACTCGAGTTACCAGTCTTCCCTTTGATTATAGGTAAGCATTTTCATTTTGCTATATATATATATATATATTGAAGTTTACCAATTGAAGAACTTCATTTCTTTCATTTAGGTTGACATCTTAGTTGGGAGTCACATCCGTACTTAGTCTTGTGTTTTATTCCCTTCTTCCCTATTTCTTTTTTCCACATTCCGATGTCTTTGACGTTCCAAATTGGTAGTCCTTTTTGAAATTTCTAAGTGATCAAAGAAATCCTTTACTAATAGCTATGATTGTATATACGTGGTTGTGTAAAGGGTGGTTGTTTAAAAGGCAACGTAGGCAAAGTGAATGATCAAGATTATAAGACAGAGGGAGTAACTCTATTAGAAATGAAGTAGAAAGCGTATTACAAATTTTCAAGGGTTAAATAGCATAGGTCGCTTTGCGTTCAAATTTGTCTGCAAAAATTCGGTACCTTGTGTGTGTCTCTCATTTCATTGTTTAAATCCTACGTACTATTTGGACTTGGGTGTTATAGGGAGGAAGATAATAGCTGGAAGTGGCATTGGTGGTATGAAGGAGACCCAGGAGATGATCGATTTTGCAGAACAGCACAACATAACTCCGGAAATTGAGGTCATTTCCAATGGACTATGTGAACACAGCTATGGAACGTCTCGCCAAAGGCAATGTTAAATACCGATTCGTCCTTGATGTTGGAAACACACTTAAAGCTGCTTAGTCTTGGTCCTAGGCTATGATTCCAAAATATGATTTTGTTGTTGGTGTGTCATGATCATGTATACGGGAGAAATTTGTGGTTTTATATATTTTACGTTTTGTCTTTTGGCTTCTGTTTGGCTTCTGTTTTCAATGTTAGAAAACTTTGCAGCAGATATCTTGGCTGCTTAAAAAAGCCACGCTGAAAAACACAACAATTTGCACAACATCATACACATCTAAATGTGACATTGTTTCATTAGGTATCATTTGCAGTTCGATACGTCTCTCCAAAATATACATTGGATATCTAATTATTGAAAAATATCAATTATGAATAAAATAGCGCTACATTGACACGTTGCATACAATATTGTACTTATTATTGTGTTCTAAAATTAATGCAAACTTAAAACAAGACATGCAAAATTAACTACCCGAAAGCATACAGTTGTCCGCGGATGAATTTAAATATGTCTCTTCCTTGGTTAAGTAACACGCAAATTAAAAACAACAATAGTTGAAGTTAAAACATTGATGCCTAACGGAAAAAACGTTTGTTGAACCATTTAAACACCCAACTTTTTCTATAAGTTTATTTTATGGAAATAATTTTCACACCCTTTTTTTATAATTGCACATTTTTTTCTTGTCTTTTAGTAAAAAATTGCACATAAAAATGCATTACAAGACAAGAAATGGTGTGCAAATCCAATAACCAATGTGGTTGGAAGTGATGACTGTTAATGTCAAATATTTTGTTTCATTGATAGATTGTTAATAGATTCGCATAATGTTTTTGTATTTATCATTCGACTTGAAAAGAATTTTTTTAGAAAAAGTACTCCATCCGTCCCAAAATGGATGTCCCAAAGTACTATTCACACCTCCTAAAAAATCTTTTACTCCTATATTTTTTAAGATACAATGATTATATGTGCAATATAGATATTTTTTGATAGATTTTTGTTAGTTTTATTAAACAAAGTCTTTAAAATCGAATATATAGATATCGAAAAATCAAGTATAAAAACAAAGTTCACCAAAAATGGAAAGATATCGAAAAATACAATTTTACTTCCTTTTCCGTCTTTATAATTTTTTAAAATTTCAATTGATAGTTTTTTACTTTTCCAAGACAAATAATTAAACCTAATTTTATTTTTGAAAATTTAACAAGAACATCACTAGACACTAAAAATGCCAACTATTTAAAAAATATAATTTAAAGGAAACCCAGCCTAACACATCATTTTATAGGTCCCATTGTGAGCGTGCTACATTTTATATTGTACACGCGGTAACAGGACATATCACCAAAATCATATTCTTAAATTGCTAATATGACTTCATTTGAAGATATTGGCGGTATAGTTACTAAAAGAATAAAATATAAAGTCCCACTATCCCATGTGATGCAGTAGGCAATGACGAAGAATATTTTCGGCATTATAGGCCTCGGGTGGCAAAATCGTAATTATGCTGCTGTGGAATTTTGCATTGGGCCCACTTGGGTCGGACCCGAAATGGCCCAACGATCAAGACCCATGGGTTATGCCATGGCGTACGTCGTTTTTCGGACTTTCGTCGCTGTTTAGGGCTCCGAATGTCCAAATTTGCCGTTTAAGGAAAGATTTGACTTGCCAATTACTTGGGCAAGGAAAATCCGAATTAAGTTGCGCTTTTGGGAAACATTCTAGAATTTTATCTAGTTTTTTATTTTGCTATTATTTTCGAATTTTCCATTTTTTGTAATTTTGCGTTTTTTATTGATTTGACTTCCTTTTCAGAGCAAATCAATTAGGGTTTCCGGTTTCCTATATAATCAGTTGTAAGCCTTAAGGGCTAAACAGTTTTTGAGTATTATTGAATGATAAAAGAGTCTAGAGAGCGTTTTTCTCTAAACTTCCTTGTTTGTGTTCGATTGTTGCATGTCTTTTCTGTAGTTCATAAGGCGCCCTGCATCACCATGCTTTTATAGGAAATTAAAGTTGAACTCTTTAATTTCCAAAACCAGGACAAAAATTAGCAAGAAAACAATGGAAGAAAGAAAGCAATTTTATTGATACTAAAACTGAAATGAACAAAAAGTACTGCACCTATATATAGGAGAATAAAGACTCCAACAGACTCCTAGAATTTCTTCAACTAATCCTTAACTTTAGCCTAAAGAAAATATCCATCAAACCTATTTTTATGGCACTACTTGACTCAACAAACAACTGGAAACGGACTTGGGGGAGGTGTTGTGCACAGCCGTGATGTGCATGGTGCTGTGCAAATCGGAGGTATTCGAGTCTAGTTTCAGAAGGCACAACACTTGCACTCCTTCGAAGGTATTCGAGTCTAGTTTCAGAATCAAAAGACGGTGCGCAAATCGGATTCTCACACAAGAAGTTATGGCCGTTTCCCCAGGATGTGTCTGTGCTGTCTGCTCAAACACGAACCTGACAACAGCTTGGTTCACGAATTTTCATATTTTCTGTGCTTCATCTAAAATTCTGAAAATTTAACACCACAAAGACGACTTGTATGGGTAGCTACAGTAAAAATTTCAGAAAATTACGAGTAGAAGAACTATGTCTAAAAATTCGACCAAAATCATGCCAGATTCAACTTGTTCAAGCACTGTTTCGCATAACCATGAGATATACCATTTCTTTCACATAGAAACCCAATACCAACATTCAAAACCCATTCTCATGGACACAATCAGTTGCAATCAAGATGTAGAAGAAGAGATTGAGCACTTAAATCATGAAATTAGAACAAAAGAAAGCTCAAACTCACCAAAAACTACAAGATTCTAGATTATTTAGGGCTTCCTCTTGGTTATCCCCAATTCTCCCTCCTCTTCTTCCTCCTCTTCTTCCTCTGAACTTCTCTCTCTCTCTCTCTCTCTCTCTCTCTCTCTCTCTCTCTCTCTCTCTCTCTCTCGTTATCTCTCCTCTCTCTCACCTGGTATGTGTTTGTGACTAAAGACATAAAGACATTCCGTTTCGCATACTTTCAAATAACGCATATTAACGCTAGTAACGTGCACAATTAAATTAAACACGCATAAAACCAAGCACTTAGACATAAATTAAAAGTCGGGTGTTACACCCGCATTCTAAGGTATGTGAGATCAACCATTCCCAAATTCCCTTGTACCTCTGTTGCAAGGGATCTTGGGCTGTTGGATTGTGAGTTTTATTTTTATGTTTTAAAAATTTGTGTGTGATCCAACTGCTCAAAACTCCTTGCAACGGAGGCACAGGAGAAGTTGAGAAATCTGGTTCCATTCCAAGGGCCCAATGCAACCTTGATCACCTTAGGACCGATAACGTGTAATCATGATTCCATTTATTACTGTTAACGCATTTATTGGAAATATGTTTTAAATATTATTGGAATGTGAGTTTTATTTTTATGTTTTAAAAATTTATGTGTGATCCAACGGCTCAAAACTCCTTGCAATGGAGGCACAGGATAAGTTGAGAAATCTGGTTCCATGCCAAGGGGCCAATGCAACCTTGATCACCTTAGGACCGGTAACGTGTAATCATGATTCTATTTATTACTGTTAACGCATTTATTGGAAATATGTTTTAAAAATGATTGGATTATGAGTTTTATTTATTTTTATTGTTAACACATTTATTGTAAATATGTTTTAGAAATGAGTTAATACTACTACAACCCGTTTGGATGGGGGTGTTACAGGGGGCCATAAACATGGAGGGTGTTATTTATGCCTGGACCCACACATATGGAATGGTTTGCCAACAAAAACTGCAAGGGTATTATTTATCACCCGGACTAAATAACACCGTTGCAGAGGTGTTATTTATGGACACCTATTCTTCGGATAAAAAAATAAAGTACTTCCGCTCATAGTTTTTTATTTTTTATTTTCACTAAATTAAACTACTAATATAGATCTTTAATTCGATACAAAAAACACAAAAAAAATTTATATACTCTAGTATTCGAAAAATTGTGGTCCGAAAAATGCACATTTGTTTAGATCTTTACGTTTTACACCACTAGAGTTGTTTTGATCTTTATGTTTTACACCACTAGAGTTGTAAAGATCTTTTAAAAAAAAAAAAAAACATCTAAATTAATTTTTGTAATAAAACAATTAATATAAAAATTAATTACAATCACTACAAGAAAAAACACTTTTGGCCACAACCAAAGAAACCTTTTGGTGATAACCAAAAATGAGTTGTCACGGAACATAAGGCAACAGCTACTATAAACTTTTATGTTGTCACCAAAACTGCTGAAGTGGGCGCGCCAAAAACTGAGAGGTTTGAGCGACTCGAACCTTGTCGCCGAAGCCAAAGTTTTAAGCCACTACCAAAAATTTGTCGCCGAAGGATGTGAATTTTCGCGCGGCTGGCGCGGGCGGGCCACATTTTATTTTGGCGGGTTTTAAAAATTTCATTCTGTTTTTTAAAAAATTTCATTCAGAGTAGCCAAAAGTGATGGCAAGCAAAACTACGTCGTTTAACCTTCTATTCCCTGTCGCCAAAAAAGCCCTAGCATCTAAATCGGATTTGAGCAAAACAGCACTACACTTCTCGATCGACTGTTCGCTGTTTCCCCATGGCTCTCCCTTCTCTCTAACTTGAGATAACCAACGTCATTCTCGACTGTAACGAAGGTATCTCGACCGTAACCAACATTTCTCCTTCCCTCTCTCTGTTTAGTGGTATTTCTCCCTTATTCATGATGTTCCTTCTCTGCATGTTCTTCCGATTTTATTACTTTTTGGTTTTGTGAAATTTTTGTTTGTTTTTGTTGATTCAGAGTTTGAATCGGAAGAATCTGAGGACATTTTGACCAGAAGATAGTCAAATCCAAGGTATCTTATATTTTATTTGGAAATTTTCATCACCACGTTTTTTCCCAATTTCTCGCCATTGTTCCATGGTTATTTATGGGTTTATTTCATGTCGGTTTCGACGAAATCGTTTTGTTTTATACGTATCTAAAAAGGGGGTAGAAAGGAATAAAGAGCCCATGTGCCATTGTTCCATGGTTCCCTTGTGGATTTCAGTTTGATAAGCAAGCTTTCCAATGTTTTTTTCCACTTTTTTTATGCTAACCTTTTTTTTCGATCGGAAGAATGATGATGTTCTCAATGCTGATCAAAATAGTATATGTGGGTCAAAGGGGACAAAAGACTCCTACAAATGGAGTATTAAAATATATGTAAAAATAGCAAGTTCTCACTAATACATGTTCTCACTGTCAAAGCTCAAATGGAGTATTAAAATATATGTACTATCGTGTTGCTCACTAATACATGTCATTAGTTTTATATTATGATTCCTCTTTTTAAATGATGTCTGAACCATTTTTTAGTTTACTTGTTAGTGGGTAAGTATTGTTTAATCATAGGCATTTAGAATTCTAAAATATTGTTACCCTGTCAATATAAACAAACATTCACACTTATTGATAATTTAGAGGAGAGAGAAACCAAAAGTTGATTCTTACTTCAAAAAGGTAGGTGTTGTTATGTATCAACACACTAGTATGTCCATGGTACCCTTTCTTTCATTTGTCTCAAGCTATTAGTATGAGCAGTGGCGCTCGCTCCAGAATATTGTAAACATGGGGTCATGTTAAGGCATAACTATCAGTTTAAGCTAAGAAAATAACATTTGTAGTACTAATGCCAATTAGAGTACTTTAGGCTATTTTTTAAGTGTGTTTTGGCACTATCTTATTTGTTGTTCTCTTAGTTTTCACTTGATTCCGGTCAGATTTTACACTACATCGTTTGGCTGAATGAGAGGAACTAGAAAAGTATAACCCAAAGTTTTAAAAAATTCACCAAGGATGACGCCAAAAACACTAGAAGAGAGATTATATTTTAGTGTCAACCAAAAATGAGATGTCACAGAATGTACACAGTGGCGACTACACATTTTAATGCTCTTCCCCGAAAGTTTCTGGGTAACCTATAATCTTCGTACCAAAGAAAGAGAGAAACCAAAAGTCGAAGCTTGTCACTGAAGCTAAAATTTTAGGTGACTAGTATAACAGTTCAGCTTTAGTTTTATGCATAATCAAAGTTCGGATTGTTGTTGGACAGTCAAACAAGAGTGTGAAATAGGTATATTGTGTTTCCTTTTTCACTAATTGCAAGTTGAAAATTTTAGAATTAGCACGTAAGATACTAGTATATTAGCATGCTACAGTTTTATAGACTGTCGTATATGTCTTATGTTGTATAATCTATTAGTGTTTAACTCAGTTAACATTTTTAGCAAATTTGAAGTTGTTTGTTTAGGAAAGGCTAAGATAGTGTAGTTAGTGTCTAATTAACTTTCTTTTTTCTATGTTTTGTATCTACAAACATTCTTTAAAATGAAGTTGCGATCATTGCCACTTCTACAAAGTAATTTTTATCTTTTGGATTGATTTCAATAGTTCGGAAATCAAAGTATTGTCTGAAACTTTTAATATATATAGGGGAAGCTGTAATATTCTTGACTTTGTAGGTGATCAAATATGGACAAAAGTTGGATGACAATTAAGAATAGAATGAGCAAAGAGTACCGAGAAGGGGTAACAAAGTTTGTTGACTTTGCAGTCGCAAATTCAGGTTCCGATGATGAGATTCGGTGCCCCTGTTTAAGATGCATGAATGTGGAACGCCATGTTAGTATTGTCGTTGCGTTTCACCTGGTACAAAATGGGATAGCACCTTCTTACAAGACTTGGGTGTTCCATGGGGAAACTATACCTGTGAATCAACCCTATAGGTCGGATGAAAGTGGTCAGCATAGTGGCAAAAATGTTGGGGATGGAATGGCAGGAAATGAACAGGAGAATCAAGACGATCTTGACCACTTACTTAATGATTACTATGCTGCCCATGCAGCAGGAATTGTGAATGATGATGACCTAGACGAGTTGCCTAACAATGCCGAGACGGAGAATGTGCACAAGTTTGAGAAGTTGATGAAGGATGCTCATCGAGAGTTATACCCCGGATGCAAATTTACTTTACTATCGTTTGTCATTAAGCTACTTCATGTTAAGGTGTTGAATAAGTGGAGCAACAAGTCGTTTGATGCACTCTTGGAGTTATTGAAGGAGCTTCTCCCAATAAATGATGAAGATATTCCGAGCAACATTTATGAAGCAAAGAAATTTCTACGTGACTTAGGCTTGGGCTATGTGCCCATTCAAGCATGTAAGAATGATTGCGCACTTTTTTGGAAGGAGAATGAACATTTAGAAAAGTGTCCAGTTTGTGAGGAGTCCAGATACAAGCTAAATGATGGCAAGGGAAAAAAGATTCCTCATAAGATCTTGTGTTAGTTTCCGCTGACTCCTAGGTTGCAAAGGTTATATATGTTGAGCAAAACTTGTATAGATATGAGATGGCATAAGGAGAAACGAGTTGATGATGGGGTATTAAGGCATCCAGCTGATGGTGAGGCATGGAAAGACTTCGATCGACAATATCCTGAGTTTGCTCGGGATGCCCGAAATGTGAGGTTAGGACTAGCTAGTGACGGATTTAATCCGTTTGGTAACATGAGCAACTCTTACAGCATGTGGCCAGTGATTGTTGTGCCTTATAACCTTCCTCCATGGAAATGTATGAAAGTGCCTTACTCTATGCTATCGTTGCTTATTCCTGGACCACAAGCACCGGGGAGAGATATTGATGTTTACTTGAGGCCACTAATCGATGAATTGAAGGAGTTATGGGAACATGGAGCAGTCACCTATGACGCCTCGACACAGGAAAATTTTCAAATCCATGCAGCTATTATGTGGACCATCAACGATTTCCCAGCATATATGCTAACTTGTCCGGGTGGACAACTAAGGGTTACTTAGCTTGCCCATGTTGTAACGAGCATGCATCATCGCAAAGGTTGAGAAGTAAGTTATGTTACTTGGGAGCTCGCCGATGGTTACCTGAAGACCATCCTTGGCGAAGGAGTCGCCTCTTTGATGGTAAAAGCGACCACCGGTCGAGGCCTATGGACTTGACGGGTGAACAAATACTTGAACAAGTGAGTAAAGGGACATACAAGCCATTCGGCAAGTATTCAAGTAACAAAAGAAAAAGAGGAGGTCCAATATTGAATTGGACAAAGAAAAGCATTTTTTTTGAGCTTCCTTATTGGGAGAAACTCAAGCTTCGACACAACCTTGATGTGATGCATATAGAGAAAAATATATGCGAAGCTTTGCTTGGGATAGTATTGAGCTTGGATGGGAAGAATAAGGACACCGAAAAAGCGCGCCAAGATTTGGAGGATATGAATATAAGGCGAGAACTGCACTTGAAGAGGCGTGCAGATGGGTCTTTCGAAAAGCCCCCGGCATCATACACTCTATCCGCAGAAGAGAGACATGGATTTTATGAGTTCTTAAAAGCAATTAAGTATCCCGATGGTTATGCTGCAAACATATCAAGATGCGTGAGTACAAAGGGTGATAAGTTATCGGGCTTGAAAAGTCATGATTGTCATGTACTTTTGCAACGAATTCTTCCTGTTGGGATGCGTGGCTATCTTGCAAAAGACATATGTATCACATTATCTGAGTTAGGAAATTTCTTTCAGGAGTTATGCTCAAAAACACTACGAGTTAAGGATTTGGAGAAACTACAAGATCGCATAGTGCTCATATTATGCAAGATGGAAAAGATTTTTCCTCCAGCATTCTTTGATGTTATGGTTCATCTTGCTATTCACTTGCCTCGTGAGGCCATGCTTGGAGGGCCAGTGCAATATCGATGGATGTATCCGATTGAAAGGTAATTTTTTTGCATAAATCTAAATAGAGGATTTTGCATAATGTAGGTTTAATCTTATGATATTATTTATTTAACAGGCTACTTGGTATCTTAAAAGGATTTGTCACCAATCGAGCCTATCCGGAAGGTTCCATTTCTGAGGCTTATATCGTCAAAGAGTGTCTAACTTTTTGTTCGATGTATCTCGGTGGTATGGAAACAACTTTCAATCGACCAGAACGAAATGTTGATGGTGGTATCCGTGGAACGGAGTTAGCGGTTTTTGGCCAAAGTGTTCGTCCTTTTGGCTTAATGAAAAGGGCAAGTACTATGACGCAGGAGGAAAAAGACTTGGCCCATTGGTTTATCTTGAACAATAGTTCTGAGTTGGAACAATATCTAGAGTATGTTAATACTTAATTTGGTTTATAGTCATAGTTATATTTAATGCAATCTTTTTTAACCAATGCTGATTGTGTACGCGTTTGTAAATAGGGAACACAAAACTCTATTGGCAAATGAAAGTGCATTCGACATCTCTAAGAGACAACAAGAGAAATTTCCGAAGTGGTTCAAAGAACATTTATTTTGTGTTGTTGCCTATAGGACAAATTTGATGTGAAAGATTATGATGACGCAGAGCATGTTGTGCTTGCTGTCAATCGAAAGTGTCAGGCATTGTATAGAAACTGGCGCCACAAGATGAAGAGACGCTATCAACAATTGGTTAAAGCTGGTAAAAACCCGTACAATACACCATATAGAGGAGTTAAACGAGAAGACTGGGCATGGATGATTGATAACATATGGACTGATAAAGACAAGGAGGTAAAATTCGTTTGGAAGTTAAGAAAATCAAGTTCTTTTGATTTGAATCTTTACTACTGTGATAATATTATTTTGTAGCAAATAGCAGAAAAAAGGAGGAAAGCCCGGGCAGACTTACCATTCAATCATACCATGGGATCACAATCCTTTGCAGCTGCTATGTCGGCTCAGGCAAAAGAAATGGATGGTCAACGTCCCAACACTGCAGAATTCTTTAAGTCATCCCACTATAATGGAAAGAAGAAGAAGTGGGTAGCCCCGTTATGTGAGCGTAAACATGTGAGAATCCCAACAAAAGTTCCATCATAACACATTATTTTTATGTTTCATTTGATATATTGGTTCTCTATGTTCTTTGCTATTAGGCACAACTTGAAGCAAATCGCCAAGAGGTCGAGATGCCTGGGTCGCCTACCACCATGCCACAAGAGGAGATGGCGGTGGAAGTTGATGGTAAGAAGTGGTATCTAAAGGAATATGGTGTTGGTTCAAAGCCATCATCATCTAAAAGGTCTACTGGCGCATCACGTGGAGAGGTACAAGTTCTAAAGAACCAAGTTGAGACATTGACGGATGTATGCAAAAGACAAGAGGATGAGGTGGGGACAATGAAAGACTTGTGCAAAAGGCAACAAGAGAAGCTAGCTGAATATGACGAAAAGTTTGAAAACAATTCCAAATTGATAGCTGACCAAGCCAAGAAGATTGAACAGTTCGAGGCCATTATGTCTGCCTTTATGCAGTTTGGGGCACGCTCCTCTCAGTAAGTAATTACTTTTGTGCTTATCCAGGCTTTGTTAAAATACATGTTTAAATTTTTGTTCTGAATTCTTCTTGGAATTGATGGCCAATGCTTGGAAAGATGGTTTTAACTTGTGGCAGATTCTTGGTGTGTATGAGAAGCAAAAAATAGTAGATTTGCCTAGATTTCATTCACTTCTGTAATGTGTCTTGGTACTCGGTAGTACTTGGATAATACTTGGATGCTGAAATTGCATTCTTAAGTGCTGAATTTATTGTAGCTGTAGCTTAGATGCAGGGACTTGGGTTTTAAAGTTGGAAATATGAACCTCGTTGCTAAAAACTAGTTCTTAAGGGTTGAAACTATGAAAAATGGGTGCTGAAACTGAGTTTAGAGGTGCTGAATCTGCTAGTTAGCATGAATAAATGTTTTTAGAATGCTGAAACTGCTTGTTTAGGTGCTGAAAATGTGTGTTGGATGCACAAATTAACCCCTGTAGCTGCTTTGAAAATGAATCTTAAGTGCTGGATTTTGTTCTACTATGCCAGAACTTGAGCCGGAATGCTAAAAGATAATACTTGGATGCTGAAATTACATTCTTAAGTGCTTAATTTATTGTAGCTTGCGTTTTAAAATTGGAAATATGAACCTCGTTGCTAAAAACTAGTTCATAAGGGTTGAAACTATAAAAAATGGGTGCTAAAACTGGGTTTAGAGGTGCTGAATCTGCAAGTTAGCATGAAGAAATGGTTTTAGAATTCTGAAACTGCTTGTTTAGGTGCTGGAAATGTGTGTTGGATGCACAAATTAACCCCATGAGTTCTTTGAAAATGAATCTTAAGTGCTTTTTGTTCTACTATGCGAACTTGAGCCGTAATGCTAAATGAATGCCCAAGTGCTCAAATAGTTCAATAAGAGTTGAAGTATGAGAACAAATGTTTTTTGCTCAGATGCTTCAATTTCCAAGGATATGTAACTCCTTTTCTGTACATGAACTTAGGTAGCTCAGTGGGGCTATCGTAAAACTTCATCTACGGCGATCCTAATTAGTGTTGAGTCCCCCAATTTAAGTTGAAAATGACGAAATTATTGATTTTTTTGCATGTTTAGAATTACAATTTTCAATTACTTTTTCTTTATCTTGACTTGCTACATATTCTAGTATCATTGATGATATATTGAGTAATTATTCTTGCTCTTTTTTCCAGGTGAGCGATGCGATGGATAGACTTGGATTTGGGCATTCAAAGATTTGATCTCCGCTACTTTTGTTTTGGGATATTATCATATGATTAGATACATATTTAATATGCGAATTTCTATTAGTTTGAACACTAGATTTGATGAATATTGTTTGTGGACCTTATGTGGGTGAATTAATGGTCACTGTTGGATTAGTGGATATTAAATTAATGTTATGGTTCCTTTGAAGTATGTAGATTGATTTTTATGTGAAAAATTTCATGGGTCAATGATATTCGAGGTACAGGGATATTAAAAAAATTCAGAGAGCATTATATGCTGCTCTCATTTGGTATCCCATGATGTGGGTGAAGGTTATTTTTGGTGACAGGGTACTGGTGTATTTGTATGGCTGAAGGTTATTTTTGGTGACAGGGCATTTGTAGTAGCAGTAAACATTCCTACTTTCAGTGACTACAAGTTGTGGCAAAAGAAGAACATTTGGCCACATGCTTGTGGCAAAAGATGCACATTTGGCCACAAGTTTTAAAAGGGGGTGTCTGTTATCCATATTTTTGGCGACAAGGTTGTCACCGAAAACATCTTTCTGTGACAAGTATTCTTGTTGCTGAAAGCATCTTTCGGCGACAAGCTCATTACCTTGTGGCCGTTGACTTTTAGTGACACGGATTTGGCCACAACATTGAGCCTGTAGCCGAAGAGTATAGGTGACAAAATCCCATCTTTTGGTCACTTTTTTGGCTGTGGCCAAATGTGTTTTTTCTTGTAGTGAATTAAATCTTATAGCTTAATTAGCTATTGAGTTTCAATAATAAATTAATTAATTATTGGATTTATCTAATTAAAAAAAACATAACTAATACGAATATGCACACAAGGACAAAAAAGTCTTTTGACAGCTTTTTACATCATCAACCTAAACTTAATCCTCCCTTTTTACAAAATCATCCAAGCCAAGTACTACTTAATCTCACTTTCATAAATGTCACATCACTGTGGGGCCACCCTTCATATATATTACCCATACAGCTCGTTTGGCTGGGGCGTTAAGGGGGGGCATAAATATGGACGGTGTTATTTGTGCCCAGACCCACACACATGGAATGGTTTGCCAAAAAAAATGCAGGGGTGTTATTTATCATCCGGATTAAATATCGCCTCTACAGGGGTGTTATTTATGGACAGCTCAGGAGGTGTCCATATTTAACACCCCCTAATACCCCTGTCAAAATTACCAAAATGCCCAAAATAATACCCCTCCCCTCTCCCTGCTGGCATAATACCTAATACTCAGGTCTATTATTCACGTGTAAAACCTAATTGGTGCTATTTGGGGGGATATTAAATTGGGTTAGAGATGCTCTAATTGGGTCTTCCCCCAGGATACTAATGATTCTGCCAAAGCTTTTGTACTTTTGTTTTTATTTGAACTTCATTTGTTGATTTTTTGGCTAGAAAGTGTTATGCCGGTCTTATTTGGTGCTGAGAACTATGGAAGTATTTACTTGGTTCCGTATCAAAAGAAGAAAAAGAACTTCAATGGTTCCTCACTGGGTTTTTGGAGAGGCTGGTTACTTATTTTTGCTAATTTGCAAGACATGTCATTCTCCTCACAAACATCAATCCTAAAAGCCAATTTCCCAAAACAAGTCACGGGTTTATCAAAAACATCAATTAATTTTAACATATACCTTACCAAATTTTTTTTAAAAATGTTGTCATATATAATAAATTTTTTAAAAATTATTTTTTTTAAAAATATTTTGCAATTGGTTATTATAGTTTATTTGTTGACAAAGGTAATAAATTAATAAGTTTTGTATTTGATTAAGTAACAAACGCATGAATTGTAATATGGGCCGCACAAGGCCAATTTGGTCTTTTGACAGTTTTTTATATCCTTGTACCCCTATTTAAACTCTCATCCAAACCAAGTATTATTTATTCCCCCCATATTACCAAAATCATCCAAACCAAGTATTGCTTTCCTTTGGCAAAAAAATCAAAAAGTGGTTTTTTAAAAAACCACTTTTGTCCTTATTCAATTTTTTTTTGCATTCGTTAGTTTTGCATCAAGATTTTGTGGTTTCTGGATTACTCTCGACGAGACGATTCTGAAAAGTATAAAATTATGGTCAAAACTCAAATTTTTTTGAATAAAGCCAAAATAGGTGGATTATTGGCGAATGCAAAAAAAAAATTGAATAAGGACAAAAGTGGTTTTTTAAAAAACCACTTTTTGGTTTTTTTGCAAAAGGAGGCTACATCACTGTGGGATCACCCTCCATATTTATTACCCCTACTATCTTATACCCCTCCATATATAATACCCCTAAAATTAATCCGGCATCCAATTGGGCCGCTACTATACCCCTCCATTTATAATACTTCTAAAAATAATCACAACTGGTATGGTATAATACGAAAGAGAATCGGACCCCATCTTCCAACACCTCATCGATTACGTCACCCCTACTCCACATACCCCACATTTCTTGCCTACTCCATAGTCCATCCTCTGTGTTTACTCTCTGTCTAGAAAACGATGGGGAAATCGCCAGAAGAAGAGCACCCAGTGAAGGCGTTCGGATGAAGAGCTCGGGATGGTATAATACGAAAGAGAATCGGACCCCATCTTCCAACACCTCATCGATTACGTCACCCCTACTCCACATACCCCACATTTCTTGCCTACTCCATAGTCCATCCTCTGTGTTTACTCTCTGTCTAGAAAACGATGGGGAAATCGCCAGAAGAAGAGCACCCAGTGAAGGCGTTCGGATGAAGGCGTTCAAGCATTGATTTGTGCAATTGTGGATGTGAAGCGAATATTTGAATCCAGATATACAATGAATCTACATGTATTATTACCGTCCTCATCTTTAGTATCCACATTGAGTTTCAACTCCTCCACCAAGTACATACAGACCTCGGGCTATCCTTCCCTCGCAACAAAATGAAGAGCTCTTCTCTTGTTGGCATCCTTCACATCAGCCACCGTCTGTGCGAGTCCTTTCCCATCGTCCAGCTGCGCTACAAACTCTGTACTTGGAAGAAAACCGAAATTCCAAAATTAAAAACAACTTTATGAGAGAACAAATTTGCACACACACACAGAGAGAGAGAGAGAGAGAGAGAGAGAGAGAGACCTGCTAGGGCAACAGAAGCATCATGAGCAATATTCACCAAGAGAGAGAGAGAGAGAGAGAGAGAGAGACCTTCTAGGGCAACAGAAGCATCATGAGCAATATTCACCAAGCACAACATATTCTATGTCCATGTCTGGGGTTTTTAGAGGTATTCAGCAGCAGTATTCACCATCATCCATCAATGAGAATGGCAGAATAAACCATCATATAAGAGTATCCACCAATATCCAATAGAGCACAAATTTTCCACCCAGCAACATTCAGGAAAACAGCAACAGTAACATTTAGAAAAACAGCAGTAGCAGTAATAATGAATAAATAACGAATCTTGGATGAAGCTCTCTAATAATGAATCCCGAGGGGAAATTGTAATAGGTTTTTTTAACATAAATAAATATCATCTTAAGGTCTTAAAAGATGGGGGAAAAGAACAACCCCTAGACATAATTTTTGCTAATAGACTTTCCATCTGTAAAACTGTAAGTCCAGAGAAATGGAAACAATGGAAGCAGACACTTCAAGAGTTCTTTTCCCTGTGTATTTGGAAAGCTACAAAGAAAAGGGCAAAAAAGAGCATGGATAGGCTTAACATACTTTTCAACACCAAGGCAAGTGAGGAGTAATAATATCTATGAAAACCTTCCAAAAGAGCAACTGAAACCATCAGTTGTCAAACAGCCATGGTATATGCCCATTAATTTGTGAAGTTCAGACTCGAAAGATAGATGAGGCAAACGATGGGCTAGTAAAGCTAGAATAAATAAGAGTGATACAGCAAGGCAAAAAAACTAATGAATGAAGTGTTTGAAACAATCATATCGTTGCTCATGGCCTTCAAGAGAATGACTTGATTAGTGGACTTTTTTTTAGAGATGGCAGGTTCATTCAGGCAAAGATATTCGTGTATGGGAGGATCCATGGCTACCAAAAAAACCCTTCTACACTATCAACCAAAGTACGCCAAGGACAAGCAATATAGAATGGGTCTCTGATCTTATAGATGCTGACACAAAGACTTGGAAAGCACCACTTATCAGGGAGAGTTTCAGCAAGGAGGATTCAGATCTTATTCTTTCGCTCCCAATCAGCAACACTCAAAGAAGTGATGTCAAAATTTGGCATCCCTCTTCGAATGGCATTTTCTCTGTTAAGTCCGCTTACCATTTGGAAAATGAAAGCTTGTCAAATCTTATGGAAGAACAGGAAGCTCAAACTAGTTCTGCTGGTGCGATGCCATTAATATGGAAACGGTTATGGGGTCTGCCTATACATCCAAAGGTTAAGGTGTTTGCTTGGAAGTGTTTCAACGGAGCAGTAGCTACAAATTCAGCCTTAGCTGCAAGGAAAATTAGCACTGATCCTATTTGTTCTCTATGCGGCAAAGTGGAGGAATCAATCTGCCATCTCCTTTTTCAGTGTGAGCGTGCATCCAAAGTTTGGATCTTATCACCCTTCCGCCTGAGGCCAGAAGAGTTACATGACTGCAAATATATGTCAGACTGGTGGGCATGTATTCAAGAACGCATTACCCAAGCTCGACTTCCAGCTTCTTCATTGGGGCTGGGTCTCACTTATTGTTGGTGGATTTGGAGAATGAGAAATGAGGCTGTGTTCAATGGTACATGGTGGCAAATCGAGACAGTTAGTGGGAAAGCACAAACAGATTTTTACAGCTTTTTGGATGCTAATAAGAAGCCTGACATTATTTCTCCTTATACTTCAGACACTGGAGATGATAACTGGAAGCGCCCTAGAGCAGGTATGATTAAGATTAATGTTGATGCTGCTGTGTCTACGGTAACAAATAGCATTGCGACAGGGGCGATTGCGCGAGGAGGTGATGGTGTTGTGCTTGGTATTCTGCTAAATGTTCACACGGGTATTATTTCTCCGAGAATTGCAGAGACTCTTGCGATTCGGGAAGGCTTGAATTTGGGAATTGCTATGAATGTTTCGAAGGCTATCATTGAATCAGATGCCGAATCGATAATTAACAATCTTGATACCTCTAAGACTCCAGCGTCTGACATCGTGGTTTTGGTGCAAGATTGTTTAGTTCTAAAGAGCTCTTTTGTTTCGTGTCAGTTTAATTTTGCTAAACGAGGTTGTAATCGGGCCGCACATGATTGTGCAAGAAAGGCCCTTTCTAGTGGTTTGTCCGGTATGTGGACTTCCGCTCTGCCCCCATGGGGCTCTTTGCTTTCCGATGTTTAGGCTTTTGCCTACCGGATAAATAAAACTTCTCTCTTTTGTCAAAAAAAAAGGCGTTCGGATGGGCAGCCAGAGACA